>VXBZ01005230.1:7043-42771 GCA_013399135.1 Heliornis fulica | reverse complement strand
CCCCCCCCCCCCCCACTTTATTTATAGATTTATTTTGCTTAAGCTGAAAATAGTCACAAATACCACACAAATCGTGCAGAGTATTGCAATTCAAATTTTATGCAGTACAAACAAGTTAATGTAACAACCAGTGAAAGCAAACTGTGCCTCCTAATGTCATCCAGAGCCTGAGGTAACATTAGTGTTAGAAATGAAGGTGGGGCTAGAAATCTATATAAAGCAATTGAAAATTCTAATTAGACCTAATTAGAACAAGAAAAGGGTTTTAAAAATTACTATTTTCACAATTCTTTCATGTGTCCTTTGCTTCTCAGGGTTGTTTTCCTCTATTCTATTTTATTCTTTTCCCTCCTGTTTAAATAGAGAGACTGATTTAACTCACTAAGTTTTCAGCTTTTGTAACAGTGCTGTGACCTACGACCAGAAGGGCAGCTCACAGCACTGACTTAAAGAACCTGGCTCTGGCATCTGCCAGGTTTTGAAGGGGCTGATAAGGCTGTGTGATGTGTTTGCCTTTCTCTAGCAGTGAGTTTGCAAGTAGGAGTCTGCAACTCCAGCTATAAACATATCTCTTATTTTCTTCTTTCTTCTGTGTTTTTCCTGTCCTTACTTTTAGAAGTAACAGATTTTTTTTTCCAGCTATAAAGAACAGTATTTCTGTAAATTGACAAGCAGGAAATTTTCTTTCTAAAATCTCCTTACAGGAAAAATAAGGGAATAAGAGATGCTATTATAAAGAAATTCCTTGACAAACAAATACTCTAAAGCCTCTGTATTCATTGATTATTATTCAACAATCTAATGTTGTACTGTCATATGGCTGTTTTACACCTTTGATCTTTTAGGCCCATTTACTCCTTCAAAATTAGAAAACACACTTCAGGAAGAGAAGGAATAGCAGTTAGATCGATTGAATGGTAGTCTGAAAATCTGGGAGTATTTTTCCCAGCTTTGTCAAGTGACATTTTCAATTAATCAAGAGATTAAAAATCCCTTTTCATTTACTGCATAGTCTTTGGTTTCTGGATGTTTGACTCTATATCCCAAGGGCTGATCTGCTCAAGTGCCGAGTGTCTCCAGTGCAATCGGAAGTAATGTGAACTGCAGTTTGAACATTTAAACATCCTATATGATATTATATTGCTTTTAAAAATCATGACCTAGTTCACAGTTTGAATTCTCTTCCACGGTTCTATGTTTTCTCATTCATAGGAATTAAGATAATATTATTTCCTCTATATTCAATTCATTCATATTGATAATGACTGATAGCAGTGAAAGTGATTATTCTGATCCAATAGTAATTTTATCCTGCAGATGAGATTGATCAGTGGGCTCTGTCTTTCTCTCATAACCAGGTTGGATGGGGTCTTGAGTAGCCTGGTCTAGTGAGAGCTGTCTCTGCCCATGGCAGGGTGGTTGGAACTCAATGATCTTTAAAGCTCCTTCCAGCCCTAATCATTCTCTGATCCTGTGTTTCTATGACATTTCAATAAGAGTCACCAGAATCACCTTTCTTGATCATTCTGGCAGGCAAGTGACATGCTAGATTTGCCTAGAGAGGGTACTGTTTTTGGTTTTTTTTTCTGGATTTCTAGGTCCCCAAATATCTCCAGCAGAAGTACAGACCTGAGGACTGAAGAGAAGCCTTGTGATGAGAGGAACTTTCTGTTCTTTGCTTACCCTTCATGGACTCATTAAAAATTGCTCATAGTCTGGTAGAAGTCTCTGGGACACAGGATAAAAACAACTTTATAGACACTAAACTTTCAGTCTCAGCTCTCTGCAGACATGAAGTTTCACTGCTGTTATCTGCATTGTACAGGTTCTGGAGATAAAAAAGAGATTTCTGTGTACAGCTCTTCCTTATGGACATTAAATCTGCTTAAATATCTCCATCTTTAAACTGCATTTTCAGTAAGATGGATGACTTTTATGCTAATTTAGTGCATCTGGTTGTCCCGTTAGAAAGAGAAGAATGTGAAATGAGTGGTGGGAATTCTACACAGGACACAAAAACAACTTGCATAAATATAGCTTGATATATATATCTAGTGGAACAGCATTCATTCAAATATAGTCCCCCATGACCAGCCTGCTGACTACACATATCAAAAGACGGACTGCTAGGAAGAGATACTAATATTGTATTAGCTGAAATGGCAGTCCCATCTGGCCATCAACTGCAAGCCTACCTGGAAACCACAAATATGCTTTAAATAATGTTAGAAAGGAAATAAAGAGAAATGAAAAATCTACTGGTGCCTCTAATTCAAGAAAGGTTTAAAAAGCTAGTTAAACAGCTCTATTTTGCAGTTGCATTTTAAATTATTCATTGTGCTGGACATGCAGAAGGAATGACAAAGCACAGGGGATACGGTTTAATTAGCCTAAAACTTTATTAACTTCATTCACCTGGGAGCTATCTGGCAGTAAATTGTGCAGTATAGGTTATCATGCCCTTTTCACTCTTTACAACCTATTTAAAAGGGTGTGTCTTCAACTTCATCCCCATTCTCACCCACTGATAGTGGCTCATTGCAATTGGAAGCAAGTTTCTTTACCTCTTAGTCCATACAAGTTTTGTCAATCACCTCCCTCACCACAGTCTGCTGCAAATTCAAAAATTAGTTACAGGCTCTATTCTGCTCTGGGAAAAGGCATGGGACTTACTCTAAAATGTGACAATCTCCTCAGTGTTATGCTAACCTCTCACAAAGTTTCAGCGTCACAAGAAATACAAAATACAGTGCATTTGGACAGTCCTTGGGTATCAGATCGTGGAAATGGTCATTCACAACAATTTCCTACCCGTATCCAGTACCTTAGTGATCTTCCACACATACCCTTACAAAAATTCCCAGGCTGCTGAAAGGGGTGCAAGTAATAGTACTAGGTATTTTCTCTGCTCAACTCTCACTTCTAAAGGTATGCAGCATGAATAGGCTCATATGTGCCGTATGCACACTTGTTTCTCTGCTGTATGCAATGAAGCTTTGGCTCAGTCCTAAACCAAACTGCACAAGCAGTACTGTATGATGTCCAGAACTAGAACTAATCATAAGGAATGAGATGTGCATTTTCAGCCTCTTTCAGCTAAATATAATTCCCGAATGCCTCAGCTAGCATAAAACCTTTAATGGAAACCTCTTGTAGTACTCTGTTTACCTTCCCTGCTTTTTATTTGATATCTCAAGGTCGAAAGACCACTCTACTCCTGTCCTTAAAGTCTCCAAACCTCCTTTTCTCTGCTGTAAACAGTTCACAAATGCCACCTGGACGGTGGCTCAGTGCAGTGAAAACACATTGTTATTCTGGCATATCTGAACGAACCAGGGACAACAGATGTTCTTTAAAGAATACTAGCAAAATTCTTTTTACTTCACTAATTACCTGGCAATTGATAATGGCTCTGTCTTCTGTTTCCATTTAAACTCTGCTCATACTCATTTCTGAATGAGCCTTTGCTTCACTAGATACTTTCTTCCTGAGCAAGTAATTCGACGGATCTGCTTAGCCTAACATCATTTTACAAGCTTTCCCCTAAAGTTCTGACACAGAGACGTGAAGATTTCCTATGGCATACAACAAAGCTCCTCTGAACAGTTAGTGCTGACCTGAGGGAGGAGTGAGGGAATTCATATTCATTGGGGAGATGGAAATCACTCGAAGTGCAGGCAACCTAAAAGCATCGGGCAGCCCAGAAATCTTGTGCATTCTATTCTTCTTAAGAAAACAGGCCTCAGATTTCTTTCTAACTCATTGAACTGAAACTCACAGACAAACCTGTTTAATATGAAGCAATATAAACATTCAACTTGCCTCTTTACCAACTGTCGGGAAGCTAACCATAAGTTGGGATTTCCTCATTACAGGTTGCCAGATATTTGCTATGTGTAACATTATTGTGAGCATAGAATGCAACGCTTCAACTACTCGATACTTTGTGTTTGAACTTCATGCTTTTTGCTTGACTATGATGGATTTACCACAAATATTAAGAATCTTATTCTCGGTGTTGTCAGTGTTCTAACAAGAAAATAAAAGGTAAACTGAAAAAATGACTCGTTATATTTTATGAACTGATAGATTTTCTCCGGGTAGAACAGAGCAAAACAGAATAAAACTGATCCAAGCTTAACAAAACCAAACAGAACAGAATAGAACCAGACTGAACCAAACACTTAAGTAGAATGGCACATACATCTAGTCCAACCACTTTATCAATTCAGATCTGACCAAAAGTTAAAGCGTGTTGCTAAGTGCATTACACAAAAGCCTAATGAACAGACAGGCTTGGGGCATCCACTACCTCTCTATGAAGCTTGTTCCAGTGTTTGACCACCCTCTCAGTAACCAAATGCTTCCTAACATCTGTTTTAAACCTCCCCTGATGCAACTTTGAACCATTCCCAGATATCCTATCACTGGAAACCAAGACGAAGAGACCAACACTTCCCTCTCCACTCCTTCCCCAGGAAGCTGTAGTGAGTAATGAGGTCACCCATCAGCCCCCTTCTCTCCAAACTAGACAAGCCCAAGGTTCTTAGCTGCTCCTCACAAGACATTGCTTCCAGCCATTTCACTTGCTTTGATGACTTCCTGGCTTTAAATTGCGCCAGAACAGATTCAGATTACATGTTAGTAAGAAATTCTTCACTGGAAGAGTTGGCAGGATGTGGAACTGGTTGCCCAGGGAGGTGGTTGAGTCACCATCCCATGATGTGAGTCACCATCCCTGGATAGAAGAGGTGCTCAGGGATATGGTTGAGGGGAGGACAGGTATGGCTGGACTTGATGATCTTAATGGTCTTTTCCAACCCTGTGTGATTGTGATTGAGATTGTGATCATTCTTAAGTGGTGGATCCCAGAAATACACACAGTACTCAAGGTGAAGCTGCACCAATGCTGAATGCAGAGGGATAATCACCTCTCTTCACTAGTTATGCTGTTCTTGATGCACACCAGCATGTACCTCTTGGCTACTGGGGCACACTGCTGACTCATCTTGGGCCTGCTGTTGACCAGCACACCCAGGCTCCTTTCTGCAGAACTGCTCTCCAGCCTCTCTCCAAATTTGTACTTTTACATGGCATGACTCCATCCTAAATGCAGGATCAGGCATTTGGACTTGTTACATTTCATTCCATTAATCACTGCCCAATGTTCCAGTCTATGTATATCCCTCTGCAAGGATTCTTGTCCCTCAGGAGTGAACAGCACCTCCTAGTTAATTATCATCAGGTAAATGCAAACAAAGATCTAAGGACAAAGAAGTATCTGGCAGGTAAACTTGGAAGAAAAAACCCAAACACCTGATTGTGTTTGTGATAGGAGATAAAAAAGGTGTAGGTGGCTTTCAGTATTTTCTTCCTAACAAGGAGAATATTAGCAATAGAAGGTACTTGAACGTGCTAGGATAGTTGCAGGTAGCATCTTGAAACCAAAGATTCATTTGAACATCTTTATTCTAATCACATCTAAAAGCTATGTGTATCAAATACTGCTACATGTACAAGTATTAATGTTCATTAGACTATCTCAAAGGACTCTCAAATGTCAAAAAGCAAAAGAGGTTATCGTCTCTTCATGATGCTTTGTATGAGTTACCTACTAACAACGAATGCTTTAATGACATGTTAATAGAATTTAGATGATTTTAGACATTTTTTTCTCTATGGAATAAACAGAATGAACCATCAATGTTACATAGCTGAATATTACACTTGTTTTTGGGGACAGAGTCTCTCAAGGAATTGCTTGGATCTGTCCTCAAAAATACGTACAAATGTGTACAATTCTACTAAATCTAAATTACTGACTGACTACCTTGTTCTGAAATACTGAACATATCTGAGATGAGGAAACTACAAAGCTGGTGAATAGACTGTGGGAACAACATTTTGCCAACTCACAAGCCTTAATTAAGCATTTGCCCTCAGACATTTCAGTAGAGTAAAACTGTGTTTATGTAGCCTTTTTAAACACCAGGTTTGATTTACAGCTCACATAGACAACAAATCTATCAAATCTGTTTTCAAAATGCATTTTTTCTGAGTTTCAAAAAGGCTATGTGATGTTGAAAATCCCAAAAGATCACTTGACTACATAATGCAGGTGTGGATATCTGATATCCACGGCAGTCTCTGTCTAGAGTAGCAATGCCTGCTGAAAGTCCTGTTTATGGCATTCTCAGTATATAGCAACCAAAAAAAACCCAAGAAAACAAAACAAAAGACCCCAGATACTTGAATATACCAGGCAGTATTACTTTAATATAGAAAGACACAACCAAGAAGGTATCTTACTTCAAGCATTTGAAGGAAAGAAAGGGTAAAGTAAAAAGGAAGATTTGGCACTTAGTATTCATGAGTAGACGTGCAAATAATAGATCTTTTGGTTCAGTGGCCTTTCAGAAATGTATATACATAAAATTTTTTGGGGTCTACTGAACATACTCAATCCTAATTTACTTTTTAAAACGTATGTATATATTTCAGTTTGTCAAAAATGAAATGAGATATTTTGTTTTTTTTTTTCTACTTCTAATCTCTCTATTTTCTGCCTGAGACTATTAATCAAATAATATCAACAACAGTTTTAGTGCTCCAAAACTCTGTTTTCAGCTTTTTTTTCCCTTACAGTGTACAGTTTGAACACCACTGCTTATGAATATTATGTGCATAGGCAAAGAATTCATATTTCAAATGGTGCTTTTATATAGAAATGGAAAAAAAAATACACAAATCTATGGATCTTGAAATGGTAAAACATATACATGCAAACCATATTCATGATGAAGAATGGTCTAGTTGTAACAAATTCTCCAGCATGTGTCAAAGTCCATAAACTAGGATGGAATCAACATCAGCTTTCCAGTTAATTTATGGTGCTTGGCCTTGGAAAAATGCAGGCATAGACTAACTAGAAAATATGGGAATGTAAAATATTTCTTACTAGTTGTTGGTACATGGATTGTAGGGGAAGAGATATCACACAAAAAAGTAGATTTTGTAAGTTATTTTCATAAAATTAAGGGTTTTTCATGGAATAACCAAGATTTTAGTAACTCTAAAGGATGTTACCTATATTGACTTATATTTGTATCATTAGCATAATTTTTACATATCTCTGTCTTAATAAAAATCAACAATATTTATAATTAAAAGGCCTACTTGGATAGAAATGCTGGGCTGTAGAAAAGGAAGAATACTACTGCTGCTCTAACTGTAGAGCATATAGAGTTTGCCTTCTTCAGCAAGTACATGTTTGGAATTATTAAGTAAAAAAATAAGCAGTGGTGGAAACCATTATGGCAAAAAATATAGATAACTCAAAGCTAAGATAATTTAGTCTAAAATTGTTGAAAATATTTGAGAGCTGGGGAGAAAGGACATGCTTACAAAAGGTCAACAAAGCCCTCTGAAAAGCTATTTTGTGAAAAGTAGGTTCATTCATACCGGTGATCTCATAAAATAATAGTGATGTAAAACGCATATAGGATCAAAAAAAAGTTTGGAAGGAACCTTTTGTGGGTAAATGTACTCTAGTCCAACCACCTTTCTAAAGCAGGGTCAATTTCAATGGAGGATTAGGTTGCTCAGGGCCTTGTCTCACTAAGATGTTGATGGACAGCACACATCTGCTTGTCTTCTTGTTCTGGATAGGACATGAATCTCTCAAGGCTGAGGAAAAGAACCTACACAAGAAGAGACAAAGTAGAGCTGGCTCTGTGCAAGAACTGCTTGGCAGTGAAAAAACACATCCCTGTGTTATCCACACTTTTCAGCAATAAACCAAACACACAGCCCCATACCAGCTACTATGAAGAAAATTAACTCTGTCCTAGCCAAAACCAGCACAGTTAATAATACTGCTTGCAGTGCACCTAGTGCTTGCAGAGCACTAAGAGGAACTCCCTCCAGGTACTTCAGGGAAGAGGAACTGCTTCCTGTTAACAGCCCTTTTAACGTGACTCACATGAAAAGTGCATCTATACATTGAATTTACTAATCTGTAATTCTGTGTCTGCACAATGACAGACAGACATTCGTACAAAATGGATCATCACTGATCTTGTAGGTATTAACTGGATATTGAGATTCCTTTCTGCCTAATTTAATTTTATCTATGACAGTGCTTTTGCATAATTAACAATTGGAAAAACTGTATTTAGTGGATATCTTTTATTTTATATATCTATACAAGATTTTGTACTTTAGTAGCTATATAAATGGGCTACATCTCTTATTCTTTTCTATTTTGCTTAAATACTTGTCCTTTTTGGCTTTACTGGTACCAATCCCATAGCCTCAGTTTGTGGTTTATTTATGTCTCCTATACTTCACATGAAGGAAGAGAATTCAAAATTTGGAAGAGGAACAGGAATAGAAAACCTTTAATGGCTCAAAGTCTGTCATTGCAGTGGAATATTCACATAGCACCTAATCTTACATACAACAATGAGGAAACCGATAGAATCCTAAAATCCCTTAAAGTGGGAGGTAGATGCATTATGAAAAGTGACTCAGATCTTCTAAGTGAGCTGTTAGAAGTTATAGGGAGTTAAAATGTCTTTCAAAAGGAGGTAGTGGGGACACTTTTCCCAAGATGAACGATACGTTATCAGTTCCTAAATTAGTATACACTGTCAGTTCTTTCGTTAGTATTAATTTGTTCCTACACTTTAAATTTTATTAAATTTTATTAATATTTACTTAGGATTTTTATCTTCCCACTTCTCTTTACTGTATTCTGTGCTCAGTATCATCATCAGTGATATCAGTGTAGCCCAAGGAGTAAGTGTGCTCCTGACTTTATTCATTATTATTTATGTGATTGCTTTATATTTATTGGCAAACCAAATCCTGTTCATATCCCCTTTCTGATTAGTACACAATAAATGGGAAGGATAAGTGACAGCATTTGACTTTCCTTATTGAAACAGTGACACAGAGTAGGACATGGGAATGGATAAACAGCTGCTTGAAATTAGACACCGTGTGTGTGAAAATGAAGATGTGTCAGCAAGGGAATAGAGCAGGGTCAGGTCTCAGACCTCTGCTACCTTTAATGGGACCAACGTGCTTGTGAGAGGAAACTGGAAGAATATTAAGTGGGAAATGGAACAAATAAAAGCTTTTGGAGAAGTGCTTTGAAAAATGAATGCTCTCTGGCTAATGAAAGTATGCCTCAATTGCATAATACTGCTACGTCCAGCAGCTCAAAGCAACACAATTGCAGAAGGAGTGGGTATTGTACCAGGGACAGAAAGATAAATGAAGTATTGATTTCAGAACCGGCAGAATGCCACAAAAGGGACATACAATATTTCCACGGGGCCAGATCCTCACTTGCTGTAATTTGGTATTGCTCCATTGAAGTCAAGCTGATTTATGCCAGCTGGAGCTAAGGTATATTTATAACAGAGAAGCATAAATAAAAGTCATGCTCAGAATGCTTGGTAGGAGTTGGTCTCCCAAAACAGGCATTACAGTTTATCTGTTCTTTCAACCTACAGCAGTGCTCATCTTCAGATATTTTCTGCTCTTTCTCTTGCTTCCTAGAGTCCTGTTTCAGAGGTATAAAGACAATTGCTGACCTATCCACTGCTAGCTCTCCTGCATCATGGCATGATCATGGCTTATTGCACAGGGGTTGGACAGATGACCTTTAAAGGTCCCTTCCAACTTAACAAATTCCTGATTCTGTGAATCAATGATTCTTCACCATTACAATGGGCTTTTAGCTTTGGGGTTCCTTCATACCTTCTAGAGTGTGCTATCAAAAGGAGAGTGGCCGGTGTGGAAACATCAGGCATGTATCTTTCCTGGACCAGTGACTGCCAGCATATAGGGTGGATCAGTCTAGCCTGCATTCTCAGCAAGATGTGAATCTCAGAAATTAATCTCTTCATTCTGGTGTTTTAAAGAAGGCCTTGCTATGAATGCGCGCAGCGTGCTAATAGAACCTCCCATGGTGCATCGATGCGTCAGCAGGACACAGCTCCATGGGATACTCCTAAGAAAGCAGCATGTTTGTACCTGCAAAGTAGTGCTGTGTGTACATGAAGTTTGGGGATGAAATAAGGAGCACCTAACAGTTCTTGGTGGAATAGCCAAACAAAAGCTGTGTAGCATACCAATCCCTATACCCTATCCTCAGACATTTTATGATTGCAGTGCTATTTGTTACATTTTTAAGGTAAGCAAGAGTGCTGCCGATGTTCCTATTGGTCTGCACTTTAGATTGTTTTCGTATGTGCTGCCAAAAGTCTGCATGCAGTGTTTTGTATTTGCAGTATGTGGACAAGCTGAGACAACCTAGTGACTGAGAATTGGTTTAGTCACTTCTGGCACTGACTGACCTAAGCAAGAATGGAGACTACATTCCCATTTTTAATTTCATTTTTGTTTTAGTGGAGAAGAAGTTACAAGCTCTTTTAGTATAAGTCCAAACTTGTCTAAATATAGGGTTGTGTAAAAATAAAGAGGAATATATATATATATTCAAAATATTTGTATTAAATTTTCCCTGAGATGTTTTTGAACAACTTCTTTGAGGTTTTGAGGTTGTTGGGTTTTTTTTGTAGGCTTTTGAGTGACCTTGACACATAATGTATGCTTGTGAGTAACTTCATTTTGACTACGTTTGATTTCATCTTCATTTACATCATTGTGAGATGAAAATTCAGCATTGGGTTACTGAGAACTAAGGTATATTTGTGGCACCAATCAAAATACTTACACATGCTGGAGACAACAATTTTTTAAAAAACTGAGAAATCTCCCATAGCCATATATGTGTCATAATCTAACGTAACCGGTGAATGAAATTTAAAAAAAAAACCAACACATTCCCAGTAGATGATTGCTTTAAAATAACTTTCTGAAAATAACTGAAGTACTAAAAGTAAAAAGTGATTTTTTATTTTTAGAATAAATTAGGTTTTATTAGATACCAAAATAAATAGCACATGCTTCTTGAATTTTATATTAATGTATTTTAGTCAATCTATTGATTGAACACTGTTCACAAAAGTCTTCAAGCCAGAGCAGGTCAAAAGAAACAAAACCTTGCTGCCTTTTTTTCCAATGTGTCACGAGCATTTTTGTGTCTATATTTGAAAAAAACAGGTAGCTGACTTTAATGTACAATATATAGTACAAACAGAGGAATCTACCTAACCCAGACATTAAAGATTCTATCACTGTATAAAACAGAATCATAAATATGAAAGGCTGTATTGATTGGTTAGTAAATATTTCCCCATAAAACCCTCCAGTCTCCTGATTTGTTTATAATCAATGTACACATGTGTTAGGTATAAGGCCCACTAGGGTATGCTAAGAAGAGAAAGAAGCTCAGTCTTCTATTTTAAGGGACAAAAAGTCTCTCAATTCTCTAATTGAATTACAAATAATACTTTATGATGAACCCACACTTACTTGCTATGAGGAGGAAATAAAAAGAAATCTTGGACAATTTTTTTTTTTCTTCTTTTCTCACTCCCCTGATTTTGCACATTGAGTGGAGATTTTGCCAGCTAGCCTTCTGGTTCTTCTCCACTTCATCAGAAAACTGGTGAACTTGGCCCCTCTGTTTAGGAAGGACATAGAACTCTTTGAAAGAGTCCAGCACAGGGCCACCAAGATGATGAAGGCAGTGGAACATCTTCCTTATGAAGACAGGCTGAGGGAGCTGGGTCTCTTTAGCTTGGAGAAGAGGAGACTGAGGGGTGACCCCATTAATGTTTATAAATATGCAGAGGGTGAGTTTGAGGAAGATGGAGCCAGGGTCTTCTCAGTGATGGCCAGTGATAGGACAAGGGGCAATGGGTCCAAGCTGGAGCATAGAAATTTCCTTGTGAGTTTAAGGAAAAACTTCACTGTGAGGGTGATGGAGCTCTGGAACAGGCTGCCCAGAGAGGTTGTGGTGTCTCCTCTGGAGACATTCAAGAGCAATCTGGACATGTTCCTGTGTGATTTAATCTAGGTGATCTTGCTCAGGCAGGGTGGTTTGAACTAGATGATCTTTTGAGATCCATTCCAACTCCTGACATACTGTGATTCTGTGGGGTCTTCCTTTGTTTTCGGAGTGAAAAAAATGTACATTCTCACAGATTATTTTTTTTTTTATTTAGGAACTTGTGTGGTGCAAGAAGACTGAACACACAAAAGGCAATATTTTCCAGTGTTTCTCTAATTCGTTGAACTATCGAAGAGGATTCCACACTCTTTTGGACATGATGCATTTCCTTGGGTAAGTAGAAGAGGAAATATGGATTAGTATACAGACAATGAGATCATGCAAGTGAAATTTCACCTTGAAAGATAAGGCAAGAAAAATAACCATGTTGTAACCATTTCTTTCAAATTGTTCTGATTGAAAGGGGAGAAATCCTTCTTTCAGGTTCAACTGGTTTAACAGTAAAGATTTTGAAGTTCCATAGCACAGACCTGAACATGAGGAAGCAATGAATTGCCTCAGCTGCTTCCTGCCAAAATCTATATCTGGCACTTGGCCATAGTCTACCACCGACCAAAGAGAAAAACTCTGCTAAAATTAATCCTGAACTTTGTCGAGCAGTCAGTGGCAATAGATGGTCCTAAACCAACGGGAATAGAGAAAATGGTGAAAACTGTTTCACATAAATAAAAAATGTAAATCCTGTGAATTGATGTTGTTTAAAAACCCAGTGTTCTGAAGGGCTACTTGCAACTGAACACATCACACCGGAGAATAACGATTAAATCTATAAAACAAGACTAACAGTTTCTTCCTTCAGTGAAGGAAAAGTTACGTTTCCACCTAGCTGTTTTTTCACAAAGACATGCACATGTTAACTGTCTTGTATTTTATCTTTTTTTTTTCTTTTAGAAAAATAGGTGAGTTTTTATGTTTTAAGATATCTCAGAAACATGAAAGCCAGAAAATTTCATTTTACTGCTTTTAATCATGTTGCTAACATTCTCAACTGAGTTTTTTTTCCAGGTGATATTTGTTTATTGATTTCTTATAGAATCAGGATTAAACATTGTGGAGTGGATGTAGTCATAATATCATTGAAGGAAACACAGTGATAAAATATTGAACAGCTTGGTATTTTATTGTTACGTATAATTTATATGCTATCAAAGGTGTCCATAAAGTTTTGCAAACACATGAAAGGATTTGTAGGAGCTAAGAAATTAATTTAAACACATACAGCAGTATAAGTGAGTAAGTATATAGGCAGAGTTGAAGAGGGAAGACGCTTTAATACTGGTTGATTGATATGACATGAATCCCCAAATCAAAAAACCTTCATAGACTGTCAGCACCCAATCTATCTAGGCAGTACTGGGAGGTCAGACCCTAGTTTTCACTGACCCAGGACATCAGCTACTGTCATTGACTAGTTACATTTTTAGCCAATCATTTTTCTGCTCTCTCTATTTGACATGCCATTTGGAAGAGCTCCTTATAAATAAAGGAGAAGGAGTTTTCCTTCTCTGTTCTTTTAAATGTTACCTGGTGGTGATGCCTTGAGTACTGTGTTCAGTTTTGGGCCCTTCTCTACAAGAAGGACATTGAGATGCTTGAGTGTGTCCAGAGAAAGGTGACGAAGCTGGTGAAGTGTCTGGAGCACAAGTCCTACAAGGAGCGGCTGGGGGAACTGGGGCTTTTTAGTCTTGAGTAAAGGAGGCTGAGGGGAGACCTTATTGCTCTCTATATCTGCAAGGAGGCTGTAGAGAGGTGGGGGTAAGTCTCTTCTCTTGAGTAGAAAGTTGTAGGATGAGAGGAAATGGTTATAAACTGCATCAGAGAAGATTTAGGTTAGATATCAGGAAACATTTCTTTACTAGAAGAGTTGTTAGGCTTTGGAATGGGATGCCCAGGGAAGTGATGGAGTCACCATCCCTGGAGGTATTTAAAAGGTGAATAGATGAGGTGCTGAAGGACATGATCTAGAGGTGGACTAGGCCGGGTTAGGCTGTGGTTGGAGTTGACAATCTCTTCCAACCTAAGTGATTCTATGAAAACATTGTAAAACAATGGTGTCTGTTGTTTTTTGATTTGTTGTTGTTTTTTTTTTTTCTAAACTTGCAGAAGATGATAAGCTTCTGAAGACAGTCACTCTAATTTTGTTATCTGATTGCCCAGAAATGTTTTGTTTTATGGCTACAATTTGGTGCAAATAAAATGAGAAGTAAAAAAAAGAATAGACTTTATGATTATCAGTGAGTTTTAAGGTTGGAGTAGAAGATGATAAAAGGGAAGAAAAAAACCCAAACCCATGACAGAAAAAAGCCCACTCAGTAGTGGCCCTTTGACATGGTTTAAAACCAATCTAACTCAGGAGTACAGTTTTCTTTTACACCTTGCATTTGACATACTTAAGGCAGTACTCCTTTAGGACTGCGGAACTGGCTGCACTGGTTCTGCATCTGTCAGAAATGTGTCTTCCTTAGTGACAATTAGAGGGAAAGCTCATCTATTCAGCTTTATGATCTCTTTGCTGCTGTAGTCATTGGAAAAGGTTGTGACTCAAGGCCAATACTTAGTGTTGGGGCTAGGCTAGGCTTGGATAACAGCTGTTCCAAATCTTTGTATCCACTTGGTTGTGTCAATAGCCTGTTGCTGACTCTGTTAAAGGGTTCAGAAACATGAGAAGATAGAAACTGCTTCCTTTTTTTTTTTTTTTTCCAGTTTACAATAGGAAAACAGATCTTTTCACATGTCTTTAAAATTATGAAAGCATATTAATTTCTCTCTATAAGCACAGCTTGGAGTAATATCAAGACTTTTTTTTTCATTTAACTTGAATATTTCTCTTTAATTATTTCTTGATGATCAGACAGTACTCTGGGGTTTCTATTGCTCTGGAGTCTACAGCCTTCTGTCATCCTATATACACACAACTTCAGTGCCTCATAAGAAAGCATCTCATTGAGGTTTAAGAGTCTGGCAATCATTTACATCTGTCTTTGCAGTCTTACTTTCCGCTGCTCCTTCTTTATCTGTAATATTGATTTGGTATTTGCAGCATCTGTTGGCCTTGAATAGGATGAATGATTGTGTATTGTTTACATTGTGGTAATGCCTCACGGCGATGGCAATTCAGTCGGAGAGCTGGACCCTGTACAATCGTCCAGCTGGATGGATAAACTCTGAAAGAACACTCTGCCAGAGAACAACTGTCAGAACAGGTAAACAGGATGAACTGTCCTACACAAACAAATGACAGGATAAATCCCTATTGGTTTTATTATAATAAAGACAAAGTCAATGCTGACATAGCGATGTGGTGAGAGTTTAAGAAGATAATGACTTTAATTAACTTTTAAAGAGAAAATAAGCTGGACTGTAACATTGCCTCATTAAAGGAGCTCAGAACTACAGGGGATTGGCTATGTCACAATCTTGTCCCCAGCTATGTCTCCCTGCTGCCACTGTCAAGACAGCCTTGACGTGGTAATCTCTTTGGCTACCAGATGCTTTTCTTGTAGTAAGTAAACAGGAAATCACCGGAGAGGACTAAATTTTTTTTTCTCCACAGGAAAAGTCCTGCGTGTGTGCTTAGGGCCTTCTATGTTGGATGATAGCTGTGTGCCATACTTTGAAGATTACTCCAGAATGGAGTGTGTGGCTCACAGCTGCCCATGCCAGTGCAGCTTCAGAGTACAAGAAACATGTTCTACTAGCTTCTCTGGGGCTCTTCTGCTTTTCTTTTCACTTCAGGATTGTTCATAAACAGGAGGTCTGTCTGGTTTCGATCTTAGTTATCTGAGAAGTCATCTTTCCTTCCCTGTGCAATACTGAAGCCATTGAGATTAGTCTGCTGGGGACAGCAACCTCTGGACTGAACCATCCCCAGACGTCCAGCTGACTGTACCCATGTAACTGGCTTCCTCTGCTGAACAAAAAGGTTCCAAGACATATCAGTGTGCTGAAAATGAAGGGCTTTTCTGGCTATCTGAAACCACAAATGGTGTTGCCGTGTGGGTATGATTATGTGTGTGCTTGCCAATGCTAGAAATGCATGTATATGTGTATTATAATGTCACACCCCTCTTCAGCTGACATTCCGGGCACATCCAAAGGACCCACTGACAGCCTCAGCTGATCAGAGGGATAACAAACTGAAACATTTTTACTGCTACCTTCTACAGCTCCCAGTAAACATGAATAGAAGCTAATGGAGTGAGTGGGTCCACATGATGCCCCTGACCCACCGGCACACTCAGCAGAAAGAATCTGTGCCCCACAAAACCTGTCCCGGCCTGCGTGAGGGTCTTTGCCTTTGTGGTTACTGATGGCCTGCGTTTGGATGGTTTCTTAAAGACTCTTTCCCAATGACCAGAGCTGCCAGAAGGAAATTTGCTCATAGTGGCTCAACCATGTTTTGCAGGAAACTGTGGAAGGAAAGCATGGCCCTGCAATGTGCTCTGACACTTAACAGAGCAAGGGCAACCTGTAGTGCTTAATTTTTAAGTTGTTTTTTTTTTTTTTTCTTTCTTTATGCGTCACAAACCCTTATCAAGTTGCCCTCCTGCTTATGGCAGGAGGGTTGAACTAGATGATCTTTCAAGGTCCCTTCCAACTCCTAACATTCTGTGATTCTGTGATCTGAGATGCAATTACAAGGCAGGGGCCTTGCTGAATGTTACACTGTGTTTTACCATCAGTTTTGCTAGATTCCAAAGTTAAAGTCTGCCAGCTAGGGATTCTAATTTTTCCATTTACATCAGATTTGTCCTTCATAGTTTATTTGATAAAGCATTCAAGCTTGTTCTGGAAACAAGCATAAAACAACAGCATAAAGGCTTTTAGTGGTAGCAAACTCACTGCTGTTGTCCATCAGCTGCTAGTAACATAATATTGACACATGTCAACATTTTTTGGGTTTAGGGGTTAATAACTGAACTTCTGAATCCGTAAACACAATTGCTTACATATTTGATACTGTTATTTTCCAGTCTAGTTGGGCAAATTTTCTCTCTTAAATTTTCAAATGTTCTTACTCATTAAATCATAGTGATTTTTGCTGATGTGAAGATTTTTTAATTTAACTGCTAGGAATTTACCTGAACACCACACCCTATTGTGGAAAATCAATCAACACGTTCAGATAACTTTTCTGCAACTGTCATTCCAAGGACATGTTCATTTCCCCAGCTAGTTAAAATTAAAAAAATATAAATCTAGTTATTGAAAAATAATGGATGTAGAAAAACATGTACACAGTTTCTGTATGTTCTGAAACCTAAATTGCCTAGAGCTGCCCTGATTTCAAGCTCATGAGTCATCTAAGCTCAAGCTGTAGAAATTCCAGAGGGTATGTTGCTAAATAATGCATGTGTGATGTAATTTTACTGTGTATCTCATTAGCAAAATGCTGCAGGAAAGAATTAGGGAATAGAACCTTAACCAATCCTGTTCCTATCTCTTTACTTTTTTTTTTTTTTTACATTGTCACATCCAAAGAATTAATTTATAAGCAGTAGGATAACAAACCTGTGTTAAATTGCAGCTTGAAAATCTCTCTCTCAAGTGATGAGAAAAATTCTGAGAATCCTTTCTGCTTCTAGTCCTATACCTGAGTATGTCTTACACTTTCTCCTTTCCCAGCATGTGGGTTTGTATGTAGGAATACAAGTATCCAATTAATGTAAAATTATATATGTATAGAGAGTGGGAGAGATGTCTCTTGCAAGAAAGTGTATCATGCTTCCATGATTAAAAAATATAACACACTCTCCCCACCCGAAATAAAAACTACATCTTGGTCTCAAAGTTATTAAAGCATTTTTATAAGCTCTAGTGCTCTATAATATTTGAGAAAGCAATCAGGTTATGCAAATAATAATCTTCTTTTATCTAGAGGTATGCATCTGTAATTAAGGATGTCAGTCACCTTATCTTGTAAACAGTCTGCTCTTAGTACACAAATACTGGATCTGGTGCAGATGTGTCTGTGTATGCCAGAGAGCCAATATATCATTTTTGCTGCATCTAAAGCCTGCAATTTCATGCTTAGCACTTGGCATTGTAACCATGGTTATCTCCAGTTAGATGTGGAATACAGAGGCTTCAGCAGATGGGATTTTACTGAGACCTATGGCAATCAAACCACAGAAAATGACCAGAATTGTAAATGTATATGCATAGAATATGATAGATACAGCAGTATTATTTACTACATGATCCATGAGGTTTAGACTTTATTGAGAGTGCTTTTCCTGAAATTTCTTTACAAGCCAAGAGGACTGCTACATCACATGTAACAGAAACAGACCTCTTTCTGGGAGAATGTTTCCCCTATGCAGAGTAGAAGCCAGAAGGCTGGTATTTCTCTAAGTGTAAGGTTAAAGCGACCCATTACCTCTAAGCATTCTCTCTAAGTATCTACTTTCAAAGGATCAGATATTTTATTTTGAATGTTATCTTAAAAAAATCTAGCATACTATTGCTAAATTTGTGGAAAGTAATAGAGGTTCACAGGTTTTACATTAACCTAGAATTTTCTACAATTTTTTGAAGGGTCCATATGATGATGGTTGCTCAGCAGAAAGAATTTAGGATAAGTTAACCAGATGGCCAATGCATCTTTACAATTTAAATACATCCTTACAATTGAAATAAATTACAAAGTATCTGAAGAGTGTGCATGACTGTGGCTTTTTTTTTGAGTTCGGGGTATTTATATGCACGGTCTTAAAGTTTAGACTTCTCATGAGCAGAGAATTTTCTGTAAACTCAGTGTTTTCTATGAAAAAATATGTTATAAATCTTTATCCTAGAAGAATTTTCTTTTTGTAGGAAGTTTGTTTAGGCTTGAGTGGTCTAGGTATTTTCATTAGGAGTTACTGGGTTCCATGCTGTAGACATTGTACGTTTGCTGTGCAGCAGCTGGAGAACATTGGCTGTCATGAAGAGAATGGAGTCAAATTCGGCTGAACTCTCCAAGCCTCCCAGGCAGCTCTGTGTAAGAATATTCTTTGTTCAGACCATCCTTTCAAAGTAAAATTGGATTATGCTCTTAAATAACAATATCTACAGTAAGGGAGAAAACTGGGTTGAGCATTAGCTCAACCTTTCAAATAAAAACATTTACTTCATATCTGTTATTTTTATTCATTTATTGGGGCAGTGACCTGGTAAATGGAGGTTACTCTGAAAATTGTACTTAATAACTGCTGCTGTTTTTCACCATACCCTATGCTGAATAAGTACTCTACTGTGACAAAGTATGCAGACTTACTGAGACCAAGAGTATGCTGTTAGAAGCATGTCCCCAGAGTGAGGAATGAATTCCAGAAGCATTTGAGACCCCTGGCATCAGTTGCCACCGAACTTGTGCAGAGAGATGGAGAGCGTGTGCTGCCTCCAAACAAATGAAAGTGCTTGTCAGCATTCAAAGCAGCTAGTGTTGTAGCATGCATTTAATCTCTGCAGGTCTGAGGAGGTGCTTCACAGCATGGGGAAGAGTGAAGTAAGAGCTGTGGCACTGGAGGAGACATAGAAAAGCATTAGTCTAGCCGGAGCTGACCCATGAGCAAGTAAACAGGAAATAAATTAAATAAATCAATAAATACTTCACCTGAGGCGAAAGACAAAGACCAGCTCTGGTATCTGGAAGGGAAATGTGGCACTCAAAAGCCTTGGTTGAAGAAACCAGGCAGAATAATTTTGCTGTTTCAGGATTTTCCTTAGGGCTGAATACTGAGGGGAAGAATTTGAATTCAGTGCAATGCCAAGAACAAGTGGACATTACAACTGCAGAAGACAGGGAAATGTGTCCTGTCCTGTCCCATCTTGGGTGACTGCAAAACTTCTAGGGAAATGGGGAATTCTTTTCAGGTTGCAATAGCTTCCTTTGAAATGTGGTGTATCCTCCAGCTCCAGCACCATCATGTATTTCTGGAAATCGTTCTGTTATTCGTGCTATGGTACAAAAACTAATGGCCTTCATACTGAACCATTGGTGCTGAACAACACAGTGATAAAAAATAGCAAAAAGCTGCTGTCTTCTTCAGAGAGCTTACAGAATTAACATATATTAGAGCAGTACATCTCAGAAAAAGAAGAGAGGACAACAAGAAGGAAAAGGAGAAGGTTTCCATAAGGGGAATATTCAGGTTTCCACACGATGATATTTTCATCATTAGTTTATTAAGCCACGTGGATCTCCTTCATAGTTGTGCTGATAAGTACCCTAAAAAGGGAAAACTGTCTTTTATCTAATTTGAAAATTTAAGCTGTGAAGGAATTTCACTATAAAACTCAGTTGGTTTTAAAATAAGCAATAAAATTACACATGCTATCTTTAGTCGAATGATCAGTGTGTCCTGGAGCCATACCCTCACATTTTGGGTTAGGTTAAAGTAAATCTTGGTGAAACTTTACAGTAAACCAGGTCTGGACTGTGCTCTTGTGTTCAAATATGGAAATCAGCTAGAACTACCTCTTTCATGTAGTCTGTCTGCAATGCCAGGAGAGTGTTGGTACTTTCAGGATGAATTTTGCTTTGAATTTTGGGATTTATCAGAACATAAAATTCAAAGAGTAACTCAGAGTGTGTGAGATCAAATAAATCAAAAGCCAAAAGACTGCAGGATTCTCTCTGACATGAAATAACTGAGTTTTGCGCAGGTCTACTATCTAAAAATAGTTTAGTCTCATCGCTATTCAGAATCTCCTGTGATAGCATAAGGAGTGATAAAACCCCAGAGACACCCGAGAAGCTAAATCAGCAGCTTGAAAGGATGGCAAGGAAAAAGAGACACTGTAACTGTGAACTTTGTCCCTCCTTGAAATGGCATTTAAGTGCTGTGACTCTGGTATTTTCTGTAAATGGATTATCACGCATACTCCTAAACCTGTATACATGCCCTCTGTGAGGGATTGAGTTTGTATGTGCTGCTCACTAGCAAACTAGACTTCCTTAAAAAAAAAAAAACTCCAAAAACTCCACCCCACAAAACTTTTTGGAAATAAGGTAGAAAAAAAAAGAAAAAGAAAAAGAAAAAGAAAAAGAAAAAGAAAAAGAAAAAGAAAAAGAAAAAGAAAAAGAAAAAGAAAAAGAAAAAGAAAAAGAAAAAGANAAAAAAAAAAAAAAAAAGAAAAAAAAAAAGAAAAAGAAAAAAAAAAAAAAAAAAAAGAAAAAGAAAAAGAAAAAGAAAAAGAAAAAGAAAAAGAAAAAGAAAAAGAAAAAGAAAAAGAAAAAGAAAAAGAAAAAGAAAAAGAAAAAGAGGTGGAACTGTCCATAAGTAGTTCAACACTGAAGCTGTTGCTATTTGAAACAGTGTAATTTCCCTATGAATCTGAGGCAGCCAACATCAAATTATTCAGCTTTTTCTCTGCTGGGTAATCCTTCGTCTGTTGTTGTTTACATAGCAGGTTAAATTGCATTTGCTGCCTTGCAAGAAACTGAGAAGATGGGTACTGAGGAGAGAAGATAGAGAACAAGGCAAAAAAAAAAAGAAGAGATGCCTTTGATAGCCAAGTCCCGATGTCCAACTGGAACAAATGCTTCCCTTCCTATAAGATGCTTTCTTTTTTACTTTTTGTTAGTTCTTTGAATACATTTTAGGTTTGTAAACAGCTCCTCATTCCTCTATTTTTTCCCATTCTGCCCCAGATTTGGGAAAGTTAGAGACATTGTACACCAGGGAGTGTAGGGATAGGACAAGGGGCAATGGCTTCAAACTGAAAGGAAAGATTTAGATTAGACTTTTGGAAGAAATTCTTTAGTCTGAGTGTGATGAGACAGTGGCACAGGCTGCCCAGAGAAGCTGTGGCTGCCCCTTCCCTGACAGTGTCCATGGCAAGTGTGGATGGGGCTTTGGGCAGGGACACCTTCACTAGACCAGGTTGCCCAGGGTAGGGGGATTAGATGGTCTTTGAGGAATACTGTCATGCTTAAAGTTGAGTCATGTGTAAATATTTACAGGTTCAGGACCTTTACTGGGACATTAATCTTTTTCATTCTTATATTACAGCCAGTTGAACTGAATTCTGAATATTTGTTATGAAAAGTTTATAGTATTTCTTATTCTGTAGTGTTGGCTAGTTACCACTTCTGAAAGCAATCTATCCTAGCCTCTTTAGTTTATAAAGAGCAATCTTTTAATTCATCATTATTTTTCAATGTACATACCCTACATACTGAATATTTTAATAAAACTTGTTTATTGTTTGTTCCTCTGTACAGATTTTCTGGTGTGCGTTCGTTTGTTTTGGTTTTTTTTTTAATTATGAATAAAATGTCCCAAATCATACTCCAAATGAGGTGTAAGCCAGATTTTAATTTTATTTAATTTTGCCATCTGTTGTGTTTTCAATCTCTCCCACTTCTGTTACACTAGGGGATTTTCTTAGTGTTCTGCTACACTTTCAAGTAATCAATGGCTTTATTAGCTAGTCTGCAGTGACAGGAAAATCTCTGTCAGTCAACAAGCAGACTAGATTTTTAACTCTTGCACACAAAATTCTGTGCACTACAACCAGACCTTAGATACATCATTACTGGTAACTCTAGAAGGAGCAATTCTGCATTTGCTATCAGGCTATACATTCTGTTGTAAAACATCTCAGAACTCAGGTCTTTATTTATAGTGCAATTCATAAGATGCCTAATATTTCTAGGGATTCTAAATAGCCACATTTAAACATGGAAAAATATTTAATGAAAACAACATGCAGCTGTAGAATCCATTAGGAAACTTGCAAAACAGATTTTCATCCTTAGCTACATCATCATCTCAAATTCCTGTATGAAGTAGGATAGTTTAATGCTTACCTTATGTTATAAACCACAAGAAGTTAAAGTCACAAAGCAATGTGATATATGGATGGCATCTTAAGACAATTTTTTATTTTACTATTTATATTGAAAATTAGCCAAAGACAATTCCTGTAGAAAAGCAGCAATCATAACTTAGGATTTATGGTTTTATGACCACCTGGAAAATTTGGTTAATGTAGCCAGACTGCTAATTGCGCAGCAAATATCTTAGACCTTGATCCTTATTGCTGTGATAATTCTTTCATTGTAACATTAAATCAATTAATCATTTTTCCACACAATTATATTTCTATTAGATCACTATGGGTTTGCAAAATACTGTTCAGTTAACTGTATTTTTCTGGACATTCAAAGGATACTGAATTCTTGACTGGCCCTGAGGACAAAAGGCATCAGCAATGGAACATTAGGGGTACATTTATGAGAGGCTGTTCACTGACAGGGAACCTCACTGTAGGGAGGTTAGCAAGTCAGAGAGCCCCAACTAAAGGGAGGAGCAGGGCTGCGTTGAATCAGACAGCTTGTGTTTGGGTACCACAGCACAGGAGCCTGCAGATTTTGGGATGATGTGGGGTGACACTACTGCGCTGAGCAATATGTCACTGCAGTTCAGTGGTGCTAAATATAATACTCCCATGCTAGTAAAAGACAGCAGCTCTGGGTCTCAGAAATCTATTTTTTATGAAAGGCTGTAGAATTTCAATCCCACAGCAATGGTTTGTTGGGTTTTTTTTTTTGCTTTGGGTTTTTTTTTTTTTTTTTTTTTTTGTTTTTTCTCCTCTTTGAAGTCAAAGTTATCTGGAAAATGAAAGTTCATGGCAGAATGGATTTCCACACACCTTCCTCCCCCGACCCCATTCTGTTTTACATTGTTCAGATTCTGCACATTTCCTCAGTTCTTAAAATCATGCATCTTGGAAGTTTGCTGGGCTGCTATACCAATATTATTGCATTGTTACTTTAGAAACCCTCCTGTGTCAGAGTCTGTAATTCTACTTGTAAACTTAAGCATGTTGAGAGTGGTGAGTGGTCAACCTCACACGATCATATGAAATAATAAGAGTAGCTGTAGTTCTTTCTTATTTCTGTAAGAGGACAGCCAAGTTCTGACTTGACTACTTGACAATGGAGTGTAATTGACTGGAGGATGAAAGCGTAACTAATAGTCAGAACTGAGCAGATTCATCTTGTTTCCCTATTTTAGACTAGTTCAAACATTTCCATTTTGATTTTTTCTTCATTTCTGGAAGCAGCAAAAAGGAAAATCGATTCTGGATTCAGTGGGAGTTGAGTAGCAATTTATCCTTCGCACAGAAAAAAGCGCTTGAAATCCCTTCACAGGTGGGCACAGTATGTGTACTATCATACCAAATGGATTAACTGAAATAAGTAGTTAATGATAACCTTATGCTGAAACTACATGAAAATATTGAAGCAATATGATATATAGAGAAATCCTTCAGACCTTTTAAGTCCTGTAGCAGAGGACTAACCTCTGAACCTGTAAATAGAGACTAATGAAGGCAAGCAAATATTAGGAGAAAAAAGTATTTTTGTCTTATTTTTGGGGGGGTGAGGGGAGAGCAGTGTGTGTGTATGTGCTAAAACAATGGAACGTGACCATTCTCCAGACAGAATAAGTAAATCCCATTTCAGGGCTTGAGGACTGAGTTTCTCCCTGTTGACCAGCCTGACCTGTGATTAATCCCAGATGTCAAAGGGTTGTGATTGATGGTCCTCATAGGTACCTTCCAACTCAGGATATTCTAAGTGTGTGGTAGATGTTTGAACCATGGAACTGATAGGGAAATAGTACCAGGGTTGACCAATAACTTATCAAAGTGATCTGATATTTTCCTCAACATCAGGCAAAAAAAAAATGTAGTGAGCCCAGGAAGTGATCCTCACTGTCTTTAGTCTCAGCATTGTAAGCCTAAGACCATTTTTTCTAAAAATTCTAAAACTTCTCTGCTGAGTGGAAACATTGAGAGTTGTTTGGGTTTTTGTCCTGTGTCTCTAACAATTTGCACTGCTAATTATTAGTCAATCGTATTTGTGCATTCTTTTAAAAATGAGAAAACTTGGGGCAGAAGTACCAGCACACCTTGAACAAAATCATGCAAACTAAGAGGCTGAACAACTTATTTGCCTATTGTTGACAGTAGCAAGGGATAACCTGGAAACACATATTAGTAAATGAACCACTTTGTTAGTTTAGGGAAACAACTTAAAGAATAATATGCACTATTTTTTTTCTTGTTATTCTGGACATTGAAAATGAAAGTTATATGCAAATCCTATTTATTTAAGTCTTCGGAGTTCTTTCTAAATGGTATAATCAATGTCATTAGGTACCATATTATCACTAATTCTGATGCTAAACTCTTATAGATCAGAGTGACATACTATTAAATTATTTTCTAGTTGAAATATATTTGTGCCTATGAATATTTGTTGGGTAATAACAACACCTTTCCAGCTCTGCAGTAGTTAGTAAATTCAGATATTGATGTACAATTCATCACAGAAAATTGCACAGCTTAATTACAGTCTTGTGGGTATGTAGCTACAAAAGGATAAAGGTCCTATCTTAGTGTATCTGTTTCCCCACAGGGAAGGAGACTGTACTGTTCTCCAGTACATGCACATGCACAGATGTATTACAGCTGTGCTGACACAGAGGAGGGTAGTAGCATAAATATTTCAGTAGAAAATCACATTCCTAACAGAAATACTACAGGTACAAATGCTGCATGTGGGCCAGACTCGTCTGACAACAGCTTTTTTGTCATTCCCAGGATAACTTCATTAATAATAGCAAAGTCCTTTGGAACTAATGTGGCATATGAGTGTAATTCTGAAGGACAACCAGCTCACTGCCTGAAGATTATCTGCAACAAGGTGATCAGGGAAAATGGCTGCATTAAAGGCAGTGCAAGTAAATGTTGTGGATAGAAACAGATATATCTTCCCTGTTCCTGATTATTATGTCACTCAGACATATCTAACTTGCAGTATCAATGGATTATTTCAAAGGCTATCAAAACTTCATCATGAATCTGAGTGTTCTGCTTGATCCATAATCTCTTTTTAGAAGGCATATTTGTGAAGCCTTTGATGTTTTTAGTCATGCCCTATTCCTTGTTCTGAAAGTCCAGGTAAATGGTCTAGAGTATATTTACGGTATTTTAGTATTTATGGGGAGAGAGAGAAAGACCTTCCAATGTGCTTTTACTATTTTAGGTGTTTTTATCCATTACTTCTTATATACTTTTTCTTTCAAAGGAAAAATCCTAGTCTTTTCAATCCTTATCTAGAGAAGCTGCTTATATGTTTTTGTGCCCTTAAACATTACTATCATTCTTCTCAGAATTCACTTTTATTCCACAATATTCCATCTGTTTGGACAGTATAAAGCAAGGTATTTCAGATTATACTGCAACTCCGAAACAACCACTGGTATTGTGGCTTTGACTGCAATGTTTTTTTTCTTCTACCTCTTTTGTCTGAGAACTCACCTTTTTGAAATGTGATTTGCTGTTGAATGGACAACTCTAGTGGTCTAGCAACCAAGTCCACCATTTCCTAAGCTGCTCCTGTTAATATAAGTGTAAACCTAATACAACTTTTCACTCCAGCTGCAGAGAGAGTGTCTGTATCTCTGTAAATCACCATTCTGAGCCAAATCCTTGAACATGAAAGGGCAGCAGATAGGCTGGTTATGGCAATTGCATATCATCTTCTAAGATACAGTATCCATAGACTGTACTTACACTTATAGCAGTGAAGACAATACAAATGGTGTAAGATTTATTTCAGCTTATTACACCTGCTGTAGGTAAAATACTCCACTGTGGTAAAATAAGACTCTGCTGACACACACTGATCTCCTGGCAAAGGTGTTTGGGAATGACATGAGATCAAATTACTTTAACTTCTATATTTCCTGAAGAATCCTCTGAATTTCCACTGAGAGATAGGAAATACCACATATGTTCTGGTGCTTAAATCTTTCATGTGTTGTTCCAGAAATTTGTTCCACAAATTACATCATCAGAGAGTAAATATCTGCAGAAATCTAACTCCAGGTTCCTAATATTGTTTGAATGATGGTTATTGCATGATACTGTTTAGAAATGCCATGGGAAACTAATAATTCTGTATGAAGCTCTGAATTTTTTGTACATTTCCTTTCTGGTGTGTTTTGCTAAAAAGCATAACATGGGTTATAGGTGGAGTAATTAAAAATTAAGCAAAATAAATCCTTGTCCTTAGATTAAGGGAGAGAGGTGGACAACTATTCACCCAAACTTAAGTGATAACATTAGTAAATTGCTGTCTATATAAATCAGATGGGTTTATTTTAGCTGTAGAATAAACCTAAGCAATGATTACATTCATTGTTTAATTAGATACTTTTGAGAGATTCATTGAAGCCAACCTAAAATTGTGAAGTTTATTACCTCAATTTAGGTCACACCTTGAAAGAAGAGAATTGTTCATCAAGAAAAGGAAAGAATCCTCATTCACTAACTTCTTAATTTGAAATTTCTGAAGTCATGGAGCTATTCTCCAGATGAGTTTCAATGAAATCAGCCAAGTTCCTGAAAAACCTCATTTGTTTCTTACTGGCTATGACAGAGCTACAACAGAAGGTTGACTGAAAGTGAAAGCACACTGATATATATATCAGAGAAGTTTTACTAAGGGATGTGATACTTCTTGCATGTAAGAAGCATTTCAGACACATCTTAAAGGGCATTTTACCATCTCAGAGGTATCACCTAACTGCAATGAGAGGATTAAGGTTTAGAAAAATAATATTGTATCAAAACTGGCTAAGTGTTCTTGCTGAACACTGCCAGGTTTTCAAGTATCAGAGAATAAAGATGAGTAAGAAGAGACAATGTGACCTTAGCCCAGCTGTAGTTCAGACAGAGAAGCACACACATTGCAGCTCATGGGGTGCAAAACATCTAATCTGGCCTCACCTGAGAACAGAGATGACTCTACTTAGGTTTTTATTCTGTAGTGTACATATCATACTCAAAGGCAGGGTCTTGTGGTTCATAAATGAACAAATTAGTGTACAGCTAAGTCGAAATGTAAGTATTTGCAAGTGGGGGTTAAAAACAGATTTCAGTGGAGGTAGAATGTAATTAAGATCGGGGGATGTGGGCATCAGTGGCGGTAGGAAGACAACTAAAGTAATTGTTGATCCCCTTCCAACAGTGGCTGTTGAGTACAGGTAGTCTTTCAATGGCATTTTTCTGGGAATGAGAAAAGAGAGTGAATTCCTAAAGAAGCTGGGTATGAGATTGGGAGTCCTAAATCTAGAGCTGTAAAGCAACAGCCTGACTTCCGCAGGCTCTAAAGGCAGTAGGAAAATGGCATCATAGCAAAAGCATGGAGCAGGGCAGCAGATTAAGGACAGCCCTTCAAGTGGAAATAATTAAGGAAAGACTTGTGATAAGATTTTTGAAAATAAGCTGTGGTCCGAGTGACCCAGGCTAGCAAAATCAGATTAAACTACAAATCTGTCACTGATATTTCTCCCCATGCACCCAGGACATTTCTTTCTTATCTTTTTTTCCTATTTCTCTTTTGTGTGCTTTCAACTGCAGACACAGTTAAGGAAAATTGGAGAATATTAATTCTTTTATATGTTTAGACCTATAAAAGCCTTTGCTTATGGCTGTTAGATTTTCAGGGTCTTCCTTTGTAGATTTTCCCTTCTCCCCTTTATTATCATTTTTCCCAGAAGGGTTACCTTGTTGTGTGTTTTATTCAGATTTTTACTGCTTTATTGTGATCTTATAAATCCTTTCTTTTTCCTTTTCTTTCGTTTCTTTTATTTTTATTTTCCTGTGTTGTTGTTCTGTCAGTAACATATTTTTTTCCTTATGTGAGGTACGCACCGATATTTCTTTCTTTCTTTCTTTTTTTTTTTTTCCCTAGCATTACTCCATCTTTGGTAAATAGGTTGAAAAACCCTATCATTTTCATTTCAGATGCTGGGAGTGAGTTGACAAAGAAGACTTTCTGCATACCCTGCTGCTCTGCCTGGAAGGTAAAAAGGAATAATCTTTTTGTACACCACATGAAGCAGGTGATAGTCTTTTACAACCAGAAGGATCTGAAAACTTTGTGAAAATGGTGCTGCTTAATACTTTCCCATGGCAAAGGTTAGCTGCTACATGCGCGTGCTGGTTGAATAATACATTTTCCTATTAAAGTGATATGCTTCAGAATGGTTTTGTAGCTGATGATAATGTGGAAATAGTACAGTTTGCCACTGAATTTATTAGTGACACATGCTGCAGTCCTAACTGGGTGCTGCATATCACAAAACACAGACATGCATGCATAGTCTGTTCGAAGGCTGTTTATTTCTAAGATGCAGACATTTAAAGAGCGGTAAAGGGCATATTATTATGCAGAATTTCAGGCATATTAAGTCTATTTGGAGAAATATGATACAAATATATTGCTGGCAAGACATAAAAAGGCTATAGAATGCAGTGTGCTAGACAATGTGGATTTTGCAATGCAGAAATAAAAAATTGATTCCATGAATGCTTAGTGGTAGTATGTGCAATCTAGCAGGAAGGCTTTCTAAGATGAATTAAAAAAAATACAGAATGTATCATAGCCATTTTGGACTTTGGAAAGTAACATGACCTTGTCATTACTATACCTTCCTGATATCTATCTGGAATTCAGTGGTGGTTTTTTTTCTGGGTTTTTTTTTTTTTGGTTTTTTTTTTGGTTTTTTTCCAGGAGCAGTTACTTATGACTATATTTCCTTCCTGACAAATAAAAGTGAAATGGAAGAAGAAACCTTTTACCTATGGGCACCTCATTCTTATTAATTCCTGCTGGTTTTTGTCAGCATCAGAAAATATATTGTCAAAAATGTCACCAAAAATAAATTAATGTGGAAGGTATTTAATTTCCCCCTGTCACACTGCTGACTTCATGTGTGCTCTTTATCAATCAAGAGAGGAATCTAAATTCTTTGTAAAGACGAAGGAAATTCACCTGTTTTCTGAGGTTAAAAATACATATTTTTTTAAAATGTGTTCATTGTGAGGACTGTATTCAAAATGGCAGATATAGATAAATTAATTACAGGAATTATTCTCAACAAGTATCACTTTAAAACTATTGTCAAATATGTTTTGTTTCAAATTTATGAAAAGTTTATATACTGATTAGACAGTAGCATTTTATTTTATGATTGACTTGGACAATTTTAGTGAAGTAAAAACCAGAGTAAGAGGGTAATACTTACCATGTAATTCCCTGAAACAAATTCATATGTGAGGTGAATGAAGGTGAGGATTGCTCTTACATAATAAACCAGAAATGAAATTAAGAGCTGGACGTGTAATGGAGACACAAATAGGAGACCAAGAACTAAATGATCTAGGAAATCAAAAGACAGCATTGGATTCATGAGATATTTAACGATTGCCATCCATAGGGAATTTGAGAGGCTTGAGAGCTGGGCACCATGTGAACCACATGAAGTTCAACAAAGCCAGGTGCAAGGTTCTACACATGGGTGGGGGCAATACCATATTCCAGTCACAACAACAGGCTAGGTAGAGAATGATTTGAAAGCAGCCCTGAGTAGGACTTGAGGGTGTCAATGAAGGAGAAGTTCAGTGTGAGTCTGTGAGCATGTACTTGTAGCCCAGAAAACCCACTATATCCGGAGCTGCATCAAAAGCAACGTGACCAGCTGGTCAAGGGAATTGATTCTGCCTCTTTACACCACTCTGGTGAGACCCCATTTGGAATACTTCATCCAGCTCTGGGGACTCCAACATAAGAAGGACAGAGCTGTTGGGAGTGAGTTCCAAGGAGGTCTAGAAAGAAGATCAAAGGGCTGGAGCACCTCTCCTATGCATACAGGCTGAGAGAGCTGGGATTGTCCAGTCTGACAATCTGAAGGCTCTTGAAACAGTCTGACAAAGAGAAGGCTTCAGGGGGACCTCATTGCAGGTTTCTGGTGCCTAAAGGGGGCCTGCAGAAAAGCTGGAGAGGGACCGTTTAGAGAGGCATGTAGTGACAGGACAAGGGGCAGTGGGTAAAAACTAAGAGAGATGATTTAGATTAGGCATTAGGAGTGAATTTTTTACTTTAGTGTGGTGGGGCACTGGAACAGGTTTTCCAGAGTAGTTATGGCTGCCCCCTCCCTGGCAGTGTTCAAGGCCAGGTTGGATGGGGCTTTGGGTGATCTGGCTTAGTGGAGAGTGTCCCTGTCCATGGCAGGGAGTTGGAAGTAGATGGTCTTTGAGGTTCCTTCCAACCCAAACTATTCTCAGATTCTATGATTTCACAGTGGCTCAGAAGTTGAAAGCATTGTAACCTATAAGAAGAGGCATGTGAGATCAAGAAAACTTGCTTCCCTTCTTTATTCTGCTGCATAATCTCCCTGGATTACACAATTTAAAAACTCCACACCTAAACAAAAAAACAATTGAAAAAAGAAATCTGCCTGAAAGAAACAAATAATTCTACTTAGCAAAAAATTGAACAAAAGCAAAGGAAATTCTGAACTGAGCTTGATAGTCACTGCCTCAGACCTGCTTCTTGAGATGTGGTTTGGTTTATGCCTGGTTCCTGGAACAGGACCTATCATGGGCTTGGCTTTGAAGTTCCAGCCCAGCTCTGGAATGATTTCTGACGCTTTGAAATAGCTATCACAGCGTATCATAAGCTAGGGTTTATTGCTGTCAGAATACACACTGGAAAAATAGATGTTTTATAGCTTCTGCTGCTCCATAAAGAGAAGCATCTGAGTAGGGATGTAATTAAATATTCGGCATCTCAAGCGCTATGTGCAATGTCAGTCTAAGCAGGTAAATCAGCTCAGCATGGATAACAGCGCAGAGGGCATGCAGTACAAGAATATACACAAAAAATAAAACCAAGAAAGCACATCCTCTTGCAGGCTCTGAATAATAATTTTTGAAATGGACTCTACAAGGACAAGTTACTGATCCAAAAGGAAAGCAACCATAAAGCACATACACATCCCAGAAACCCAACAGAATGCAGATTGGAGAGAGAGTTCCTGCTATCCTATTCCCAACCTGCTTAGGTATTAGTACTTAATAAAATGGTTCTTCAGCTCTTTCCACATGATTAAATTTTGGTTATCTCAGTGAAGCAGGATAACTGCATGCAGATCTTCAAGAATTTCACATTGTCATTTCCTTTTAAATCTTTAATGCACACAAACCTTTGTTTTCCTTTAAAACAACAAAAAAATGTAATGAAATTGTTGAGTTTGCTCTTCAGATTTGAATCGTGTTATTGCCAGCTTTGGCAAGCAGAATTAAAACTTTTACTGGAAAAAATGGCAGATTACCAAAATGAAGCACCCATAGGTTTTAAATACTTCCAGAGAGCTGAAAATTCAACCTCAACATTATGGTACCATTTGTTTATACAGTATATATGACAATACCAAAGACTTGGAACTGTTATGTTCTGGGATAAACTTTAAGCTTACAGATATCGTTATTTAATATATTTTATTCATAAATCTGTCTGATCTGCTGACTAGTTTTGTGCTTTACACAAGCAAGGAATAGTACATCAAGGCATGAATTCTACAATTCAAGGTATCAGTCCAAGAACTACTGTTGCTTCTATGTAGTCCAAATGAAACTAAAGCTGAGCTTCAGTTATTCCCCTCAAATATTCCCAGGTATCTAGCCCTTTCCAGATATCTATCTCTTATTTCTACTACATCAAAGAGGAAGAATAATAAGGAACCCATCATCTGGTTTTAAGTTTTAGAACATTTCTTTTGGAGGAGGTAGCATATGTTTAAAAATGTTAACATTTTTAAATGTTAACATTTTGGCAAACAAGTTTTTTATCAGCCTGTAGATGAAGATCATTGCTTCAATCATTAAGCTCTGCAAAAAACATGAAAAATCAGCCACCAAACCTTCGTAGATACTGAAAGATGCACATGCAGAGCAGGCACTGACTCAGAATTATTGTATTTCTGTTTTAAATTATTTTGACTAACATATAGTTCTCTCAACAGAGATTTAAGCTTACTGCAATATCTAATCCATGCTTTCCTAAAGAATTTACTACTATTAGTGTACTCACCATGTAAGCTTTTTAAAATCCGTCACTTGCTTTCAACCTCCCAAGCTCTTTTAAATTGCATGTATGCAATAATTATCTCTCAGTCCTCAGCTGCAGTCTTGTTTCCATCCTCCAAATTTCTTCTGATGGGGTATTTTTAGTGCAGCTATAGAGCTATCTTTAGCCAATTTGGGATTCTATATGATCACACATCATTGTTGCTGAGCGCATTTTCCATAACGTGGTAGAAGATGGTCTGTAGTTAAAAAGGATTATTTTGGCAGTGTTAATTGATGGGGCTGAAAATGTTATATGGTCTGAACCATTGCCCTGATATAAGTTTTTCCAGAGCAGTATGGTCCTATGTTTCAGCAATCTGTTTTATATGTGATGAAAATGTACCAGCTGCTAGAAGCAGCGACATGTTTTCTAACACTAGAAACACTGAAAGGTATTCTATTACGGTGCATTTTCCCATTGCAGGGAAGTTATATATATTATTTAAATTCCATATTAAGGACAATACTATGGACTAACAGAATAAGAGTCAGCTGTTGGTGCATCATGTAGATATCTTGATCTGTGCTTAGATACTCTACCAAGTGAAGCCGGCTCCATCACATGAAGCACAGAACAGCCTCCTGCCTTTTTTTAGATTCAATATGTTCATTTTGCTTCACAGCTGCAGGTCACTGTTGTTGTAAAGGCCACTAACTGGATTTATTCAATGCATAGTAATGTTTACAATGGTAGTCACAGAATAGACAAATTTTAGAATATATCTATTGTTTTGCAGATAGGACTCCGTAAGTTAAAATGGCACAAAGTCTCAATTATTGTTTATACTCTGAAATCACTATTCATATTAAATGGCTTATGGTCTGTCCATAATCTATCAAGCAACTAGTCTTCCCATTATTGAAAAGCAGTATGTACATATCTTGCAATATGGCATTCTTTTACTGCACGGTAACCACAGGGAGGTATTTTTTCTTTCCTGTTTTCCTAGAAATGAAGAAAGGAGGACATTAAAGTAAATAATTTTCTGGCTGGTTTCACTCAAAAGCTCCTGTAGAATCTGCTGATAGCTTGAAAAGAACTTAATAAAAAGTTGGAATAGCAGAGATTGAATAGGATAAGTAATAAGAACCAAGGTGAAGAAAACCCCTGAAATATAAATCTAGTGAAGTATACTGAGCTTCAGCAGAATCCCTAAATTAGACGTCTCTCAAACCACTTCAGCTGAATGTGGGCCCTGGAGTGCAATTTGCAGTGATGCCAAATTGATAAAAATTGTTTTTCTATAAAGCACCTTGGAGTGTTAGCTTTGATTAATCAGAAGCAATTATCACAGCTAACAAAGCACAGCTCAAACACAGAGAAACCAGAGTCATGGCAAAGTTCACAGCCTTCTTGAGCTTAGATGTATGAAGTTCCACAGGAGAGTGGTCCATATGCAGACTGATTTGTTGTATGCTTTTGCACATACATAGTCTCTCGTAAGCACCACAGTTATGATGTGTTTGCTTCAAAACTAGAAAAGTTCAGACACAAACCTCTCTGAGTTTGAAAATTTTGGCATAACTAGACTAGGTTTCTGTAAACATACAAGTGAACAGGTATCCAGGTTTCACAGTGCTAGGGTCCTAGGGCAAATTACAGATTTTGGACAAACCAGTGCTAAACTGCATTAAAAATGAAATCTTTTAGCTGGAACAGGTGCCGCTACTGCAGGAGACAGACTTCTAGTGAACTATTTCATCTCTTTGCTCATTTTACTGCTCTAAAATTTATCAGACTAAGTATTACCTGGTATGGAGAAGTATGGTATGAAGTTTGGATTCATGATCTCTATTGAATTTACTTGCAATGGACTTCAGTTGTTGCTGTTTCCATCTGTGAGGGAAGTAACCCCTTCAGCTGCCTTCGCTCACTCCATCAGGGAATGGTGAAACAAGGCCCTGCCCATCATGTGCTAAACTTGGAGATTCTGGCAAATGAACTGAACACATTGATGGTCTCTGTAATTACAGTAAGTAAGGGTTGTGGAAAGTCAGGTTTGACTGGGAGGTTATTCAGCCAGCTCTGCAATGACAGCTGTGGTACTTGACAAAAGGATCAGAGGTGTCCTGGTTTTGGCTGGGATAGTTGATCTTATTCCTAGTTGCTGGTATAGCAACTAGGGGATTTAGTTGGGATTTAGCATGAAAATAATATTGGTAACAACTCATATTTTAGTTTTTTTCTGAGTACTGTTTACAGTTAAGTCAAGGACTTTTCAGCCACCCAGACCCTGCCAGGGAGGAGGCATGAGCTTTCTGCAGGAGGTGCTGGGAGAGCTCAGCTGGCACAAGTGGCCCAAACTGGCCAAAGAGATATTCCTTAAGAGATGTTTTCCATATAACATCATGCTCAGTATATAAACTTGGGGCTCTTGGCCAGGGGGGTGATTACTGCTCAGGAACAGGTTGTACATTGGTCAGTGGGTAGTGACCAATTGCACTGGACATCACTTGTTTTGTATATTCTATTATTAACATCATCATTATTATTAATGTTACTATTATTAATATTACTCATCCTTGGTTGTCCTATTGAGGTTCAACCAGGCCAAGTGCAAGGTCCTGCATCTGGGTCGGGGCAATCCCAGGCACAACTACAGACTGGGCGGAGAGTGGCTCCAGAGCAGCCCTGAGGAGAAGGACTTGGGAGTACTGGTGGATGAGAGGCTCAACATGAGCCGACAATGTGCTCTTGCGGCCCAGAAGCCAACCGCATCCTGGGCTACATCAAGAGAAGCGTGGCCAGCAGGTCGA
>VXBZ01005229.1:272192-308204 GCA_013399135.1 Heliornis fulica | reverse complement strand
TATATATATATAAAATAAAAGCAGAAATGAGAACAGAAGTAGAATTGTTGACTCAGTAGCAGTCACTGAAGGACTGAAAGAAAAAGAAATATTAGTGGAAAAAGCTCTTAAACCCCTAGGGAAAAAAAATCAAAATAGAAGAAAGCAACTCAACATAACTGAGGCTCAGCATATTGCAAGGAGCAATGGAGACTACTGGAATCACTTCCCCATGTGATTACCATCTGCCTGACCAGCAGAAATCCAGTGGGTATCTGCATCAGAGGTAGTGAGGCTATTAGTGCTAATAGCATGTTAGTCCCAGCCATTTATTGCGTGTGTGATCCATCAAATAGCGTAAATGTTGCGTACTCATAAATTATGTTTGTGATCCTGCTTTCAAGCCTCCATGCACAGGAGAAGACATCCAAATAAAAGTGACTGAAAATGCTGAGAGGGTTATACTACACTACTGCTCTACCAATTTATTGATTGTTATATTCACTTGTGGTGTTAAAGTGGTCCATGAAAAGAAATAGGATGAATTTTGGTATTTCTTTAATTCCTATTTTGAAGGCCATTTTGGAAATACATGCTCATGCATTTCCGTCACAGCATAGCATTGTGCAATATCCATTTTGACGTGTGGGGTGCAATGCATTGCTCAGATCACCTGCTCTGCTGGCACACTTCCTTCTTCTCTGTCCTAATTGCCAGGTGATGGTCTACCTTCCCGGGGTGACTCAGCCTGCACACTGGCTGGCTCACCCCTGTCATCCGCACACGGATGTATGTCGAGGCAGGATATGGGTGGAGATGGAAGTGCAGCCCAATTACAGAATCAAGAGTGCAAGAGGGAATGCATTAATCTAATATTGGTAGAAGCACTGGTTTCTTCCTCAAATCTTAAGCTCTACCAATCTCTTAGGATATCTTCCAGCAGAGCCAAAGAATGGGGTTGGTGTTGCAATCTAGGGAAGTGGTATTCATAGACATGTACTAAATTCAGGCAATTCACTGTGTCATGCATTAGCCAAAGAAACTAGCCACTAAACCTGATAAAAAGAGAAAGAGAAAAAAGAAAAGAAAGCCATTAAAAAATAAGTTGAAGTTAAAATAAATTATCCATTTTTTTCAGATAAATGATTTAATTTTTAAAATTAAACAGTAGCGGGAATATCATAGTTTGGGAGAAGAGACTGAAGACAACAGAGGGATGAGAAAAGGGCAGCAGTTTGGCTTATGAAGCTGTCCTGTAGCAAGGTCAGCTGCAGTCTACCAGACTCATCAAGGAGACAGTTGTCTTGAGTTTGCTGAGTCTGCTGTCCCATACATTTTTGTACATACCAGTGAGCAGCTGGTAATCAGAGTGGTAGCCTTGAACCATAGGCCAGCACCTGGAGATCTGCCCAGCAACAAGACCCCAGCAGCTGGCCAGCACTTGTTGATTTAGTCCAACAGCAGCTCTGAAAAATTCCTTTTTCCATTGGCATATGCGCAGTTGTCTGACAAGGCACATGAACATGTGGTGCTGCTATTGCCTCAAATCAGCAGAGTTAATTTTAACATACACTGAAGTTTCATTTAGTGCGCTAAAACGCCAGAGGAAATCGAGTTCAGATTGAAAATTAGGCATACACCTAGATGTCTGCTAAATACACAATCTGATGCCTGGTGTTATATCTCTTCTGTTTTACAGATGTTAAAAAAATTCCCTCAGATCTGAAACTACCCAAACCCTCTTGTAACACAAATGGGAACTCTTTCTTCTCAGATGTAAAGAAACATATTTGAAGCAAAATATATGAGTTATGAATAAGAGCTTTTCAGAATTCCAACAAGATGACTTTTCTATGTTCATCATTAACCTTAATTAACATCGTTAATTCCCATCATTAATCATTCATGCAGATGAGCAGCTGCCTGGAGGTGAATGAGACCTAAATCAGTGTTGAAGCTGAGGGAATGATGGGTGCAGCACACCTTCTCCAGCCTGAGAGCTACCTGTACACCAATCAGCTAACTCTATCCCACTGGCCAGAAAGCCCACAGGCAGCCCAGACAACCTGCCCTTTCTTCTGACAAACTGTCCAGAGCTTGAGAAGGAGCTGGGGCTACCAGAAGGATATTGTAGGCATTGGTCATGAGCTCAAGGAAACCAGGTTCCAGTGGTTCCAATACTCCACTGAGAATGAATCTATAAACTGACGGTGCTGTCACCTGGTGAGAGCATACTAAATGTATATTTAAGAAGCAAAAATAATCTAATTACTATCAAGCTAGTGAATCCTGCTGGCATCATAGGTAGAGTTTTAGAAAACATTTTAAAGTAATGGTTGATAATCAGATAAACAGGAAAAGGGATTAAAATGCACTGTTTACGTGAAAAGGCTAGATCATGCTAGAAATCATTTTCTTCAATAAAAATGGAGTCAGACATACTTTCAGGCTGCTGGAAAAAAAATTGTATTTGACATAAATCAATCCTCAATGAATGTGTTAAATGATGCTTGTATAAATATGCTGCATTGGACATGTTGTGCATGCAATATACACTATGGTGATATACACCATCATTTAGGAATGCATAACATAGATAATCAGCAAAAAATGGAGCAGTGAGTAAGGCTGACCACAATCCCTCTTCCTGCTTGGACCCTCAAGACTTTAGAATACATTGCTTGAGTATGATAAGATTTACAATTATGTTTTGCAGCCAAATTGTGATTAGAGTGTGTGGCATGTCCAAAATTGCAATTGATTGGTCTTCATAAGCTTGTGAAAACTGCAGGTTGAGAACTCTGGAGAGAGAACACCCAAGAAATTAGGATATGAACTGAGGAAGCAAGTGAAAGAAACTAAAAAGCAGAATGTTCCCGTTAAAGGAACTGGAAGGGGATTTTGATGATGAGAAAAGCAAGATGTTGCAGACCAGAGCAGATCCTCAGTAGCAAGGACATCACACCCAGCACAGGCACTCTGGTACAGCACCAGCTAGTTCACAGTGGCTTCTCACAGAAAGGTGGCAATTGTCACTAAATGGAGCAGCCACTCAGATTCACGCTTCTGACTTTATGTCAGGGGAGAGGTTGTTACATCCTTTGGTAAGAACAGAACTACTTGTGGTTTGTGTAGCGCACCCCAAATTCAAAGAGGTGGAGTGAAAACTGAAAACAAAGTCTTCAGCCCTGAGAGACTACTAATGTAGAAAGTGGGACTTTCTGGAATTACATTGTTGGTTTTTTCCATGTTGCTTCTGTCTTCTCAAGCTCTTCTCTTGAGAAAAAAGTTCTAGATTTAGGTTAAACCATAGTGATACAAATGAACGTTTGCCCACAGCACAGTTCTGTGGGCTCAATAGGTTGAATTGAGCTATGTTTTCTTCATAGGAGTATATGTTACTGCAGTAAGAGCATGTCTTTAGGAAGCATTAATTAGAGAAGAAATAGATACAGAATGACCCTAAGTGAAATGGCAGAAAATAGAAAAAGAGGAGGAGGTGGCTGGAGAAAGGAAGTAGCTATGAAAGAGGAAGAAACAGGAGCTAATCAAGGGTAAAGAGTATACTTTTCTTTTTTTTTTTTCTGCATTGTTGCAAAAAAATACATCAATATCCGTTGTTTGTATTTGCACGGGGTCCTGGCGTGTTCTGTGGCAACCCAGCAGCTCCTTCCTTCCAGCTGATGGCGAGGGATGCACAGTGTGCAGCCAGCTTCTTTTCACTCGCCTGTCGAGGAGCCGCATCGAGGGGGCCTTGTTAAAGTCCTAGAGCACTTTAAGCAGCTTAAACTGCCTTATAAGCTTAAAGTGTCTAAGTCTTCAAAGCTGCTTAAAGCTATTTAAGCTGCTTAAGGCACTTTAGGCTGTTGGTGTGAGCCATGGGGCTCACACAACATCCTCGTCTACCTTCGGGTTTATGGTCCCGGTAGCAAAACCACCTCACTCGGGCTGTCCTGAGCAAGCTTGGCTGAGCCGAGATTTCTTCACTTGTGTCTAATTGTCCCTCTGTACTTTGGGATTAAGGCTGTCCTTGACACCTGACAGGTTTTTCTCAGGATCTTTGAACCTTTGAGGTGTTTTACTGCTGTTCAACAAGGGTAGGGTGTCCAACAGTAGACCCGAAGCAAGACAGGTTCATTAGGTCGATACTCATCCTTTTGCACAGCAAAATTCACAGGTTCCACTGCTTGTTTATTGGAGAGAAAGTTCTCATGCAGCAGGAAACCATCATTATGCCATCGAAAAGTCACATAGTTTTTTAAAAGAACAAAAGAATCATTAATTGAAGTATGTCCTAATCAATAAACACCATACCTAAATATTTCTGAATTCCTAGAAAGTCATATTTGGCTCAGACTCTGATCTTTTCTTTGAGGCTTACAACTATGTTTTGCTACACTAAAATAACAATGGTGACTGCTAACACTTCCAGTGTTTAAGGTCATATTTGGGTTAACAACACAGTTCACTCAGACAAACACAGATTTCTTTAGAAAACATGATTGAGAAAGTTTTTTAAATATTAAATAGTGACTGGAGTTTGTCAGCAGTTTTACACAGGTTTGAATTTCTAACAAAGAGCACATATTCTGAAAAACTTAGTTTTGCTCAGTTTTCCTTTGGAAATATGATTTTTTAAAGATTTATTTGAGCTAACACAAAAATTATCATTGCAGAGTGCTACTTTATTTGCATTGTAATTTTAGTTGTCATCTTCCGGTGGATGCTAGTGTCCCCAGAGGACAAGGCTCCTCTAATGTTCACTGTTCTTGCCTACGAAAGAGATATATGTGGTACGCCACTACTGCAACATTTTCATTTTTGAATGTTGAATTCAAGTGGTAATTCAAGCCCTCAAAACTTTCCAACCTTTCCAGAACACTTATATATTTTACTCATTCCCATCTCCCATTCCCATTTTTCTAGTTTTGCAAATTAGAAAAGAACATCCTAACATTTTTAATACAATTACTAAAACTTAGAGTTTCTCAGACTGAAAAGTACTGATTTGTTAATTTTACTGAAGTCTGTATCTGTGCTGTTGTTTTGCAGACCTACTGGCATGAAAACAAAATTTTGTCCTTTTCCATTGGCAAACATGATCTGATCTATGTTTATTTGGATATGCTTGTTTAATTCCTCATTTGAGCACTATCATAAATGATAAAGTCATTACTGCTCTGGGAAAAGAACTAGTTTAATAATTAACTTGTGCTTGCAAAGCTCTTTACCACTCAGAAAAAGTACTTTAAGTTGCACATGAATCACTGAAATGTAGGCTTGGATGGGGTTTCAAGGGGTTATGTAACCTGTTATTCCTCAGTATTTTTAATCAAAGCTGTATCAAAACTTCCTGAGCTAAAATACAATCAAAGAAACAAAATACCACAAAACCAATACAGAACACAGAATCAAAGGAAAATACATTGTATTTTTTAAAAAAATAACAATTAGAGAGCAATTTCTGCTATCTGCCCTAGTGGCTACTGAATATGCCCAAGACCACATGAGGAATTTTCAGATGCTTTCTTAGCGAAAATCTGTAATGGGTTACTGTGCAATAACTTGTAGGCTCTGTCACAGTTCCAGGGATCTCAGCCACCTACTACAAAACATTCATCTGGTCCAACTCTTAATTTTGAAGAAAGACCACAGCTGTCTTGATAATTGTAGGTGGGAGTCCTGACTTCTAACTAAAAACATTAATGACAGGGATTATACAACATGCTTGGGTAATATATTCCAGTGGTAATATGTTCTTGTAGTTACAATCACCTATTATAGTACAGCTCAAAAGGTTTCTTCCATGTCCTGCCCATATATTCAGTGGGCATGAAAATACGTATCACTACCCTCTTTACAGGAACCTCTTAAGTACTTGAAGACTGTTGAACTCCTCACAGCCTTACATTTTCTAGATTAAAACGAAAGCAAAACTGACAACTTTGCTTTATGGATCTGATTTTCCAAACTTCTTGTTTTTGTTGATCTTCTCTTGGTTGTTTCCCGCTTAACTATATCTTTCTAAAATTATGGTACTTTGGAGTAAAATGCAATATTTTACCTGAGGCCTCAGCAGTGCTGAGGAGTATGCCAATTATCTCTTGTCTTACATAATTCTGTTGGGAGCAGACAATGCAAGACAATCTAGAATTACATTTATCTTTTTTCCTCAACAGCATCACACTGTTGACTCATTCATGGCCCTCATTAATCACTAGATCTTTTTCTGCAGTGGCACAACAATCTGTGGTTGTGCTTTTGATTTCATCTTCCCAAACATAGTCCTCTGTGATGGTCATTTTAATGTTGGATTTCATAACCTTTGATGACTTATTGAGATACTTCTGAATTCTAATTCTGTCCTTGAGCACATTTTGTAAATCTTTATATGGTGTCATCTACCAAACTGATATACTTATTATGAATTCTGTCATCTAAGTATTTATTGAAACTCCGAATGGAAGCCTATCTGTTAGTAGTTGTGCAAGACTCCTCTTCAGCATCCTCCTAAAGCAACTACCAACAATCTTGGGCTTGGTTGACAGTTAACTGTGGACTGAATTAGGTGTGATTTCAAGTGGAACATTTATGAACCATAGGACAGTGTCAAAAGCTGTACTTAGGTCAAGATACATCTTGGGTCAATATACGGTCGTATCTGCTGCTTTTCCTTATCTATTGGACCAGTTGCCTTGTTTTAGAACGAAATTAATTAGTATGAAAAATTCATATTGGCTGTTTCTTATCATTTTATTCTCATGGTGTGTATACATTTACTTCTCAATAATTTGCCTCACTATCTTTCTCAGTATTGAAGTTTAGCAGAGTACTCTGCAATTCCCTAGGTTCTTTCTTTGCCATTTTTAAAGCAGAAATTATTATAACCCTGAAAACCAGGGGTGCAGCTAACAACTTCTTACTAGTGCCCAAATCTGAGTCAGCTGTGAGGGCCACGTTTAAGAAACCTTACTAAATTTTTAATTTCTTTTCTTTTTTAAACTATGTGCCATGATAGCAAGAATTAAGGAAGAGCAAGTCTTCAAACCAGTGGGGTGTTTTGTTTAAAATAATTTGCAAAATGTATATTGTAATGTCAGATCTCTGTTCATTGCCAAGATGGAAGTGTCATCCTGACTGTATTTCCATCTTAGGTTATGTGGTTGCTGCAGGCCCCAGTGACTTATCTACTCTTCCAGGAACTCTCAGAGGCAAATTGAGAGCACAGTACGCATTAAATGAATTTTAGCAGCCTCGAGGGACTTGTGTATGTTTAATTTGTTCAAACAATCTATTATGTGGGTTTTTTCTGTATTCTGGCTTATGTCCTTACCCTTGTTAAAAAACAAATTGTTGTTAAGTATCTATCATTAATGTTCACAAGCACAAGAAGAACACAGAAAAAAAAGAAATATATAATAAAACATTTCATTGTGCTTTGGTTATTTGTGTCTCTACCTTTCTCTTCCTCTAACTTCTTGGTATTTATAGAACCTCTTTTTCTTCTGTTTTATATTCCAGGGAAGTTGTAACTCTTTTTGTGACTTATTCTTCCTCATTTTATCCCTAGATGTTTATGCCACCACTTTATTACTCATCTCACATGCCCTTGCTTTCACGCTTTGTAGGATTTCCTTTTTGATATTCAGGTCAATGGAGAATTCCTGATGCAGTACTACTGGTCCCTTACTACTTATCTAGCTTCCACATCAGGATGGTTTGCTAGTGCACCTATAACACTGTTTCATTCACTCACGGGTTTATTTTCTTTATATTTCTTTACATGTGGAATAATTGCTGGATGTGACTTGGAAATTAAACTTACATTCACACATTAAGAAAAAGTTCAGCATTGAAGAAACTTCCAGGATCCAGACTCAGTTTCACAAAAAGTGCCTGAGGCAATCTTAGAGGTTGACAGCATCAGGGGAGCTTGATGTGTTACCCCTGAGAGAACACAAGGGCTAGAGCAGTATGGAGACACTGCGCTAGGCTCCGTAATGTAGGGGGACCTGGTATACAATGATACCAAGATGTACAGTGTTTCTGCACTGAGTGAGAGCTGAACCAGAACTGAGCCAGCAGTTCTTCATTTTCCTGTCAAGATCACGTTCTTTGTGTGAATTTTTTCTCATTATAATATTATAATACAAAACCACACCTCCCTCGCAAAAGCTACCATCCTCTAAGGAGCATGTGCTCTGAATTTCTGTTAGTCTGTACTTTTTAACACAAAGTGAGGAAAACTTACACTAATCACAACAAAGATACGTGTGACCAGAGTCACTTAAGCTCCTCCTGATAGGTAGGAAGAAGTAATGAAGATACCATCACAAACCATCTCTGACTTCTGGGCCCAGTCGATGGAGTGACCCTGTCTTCCCCCACCAGTAGGGACGTCTTAGGTGAGATTTGAACACTTAGTTACCGAAGGAAATTTAGAAATCTCCGTAGAGAATTATTTATGCCACTATATTGCTCAAATAGTTTGATGTTGCTTTATGTATAATTTTATGTTGTCTTATGCTGCTGTGTTATTTTGCACCCGCTCTTCTAGGCAGTGTATCATCACCAGCAATGCATCACCAGAGAATCTGCACTTTGTTGTCCCAATAAACCGCACCATTCACTAATCTAGCCATGCTAGTTCCTAACTGAGCACAGCCAAACTGCCTGAGTCCAGCCGTGCTAGTTCATCAAATGCAACTAGACTGGACGTTGCTTGCACTACCTGTGAACCCACAGCCGTGGTTGCTCGGTATTGAACATGACTGGATCTACAGTGCTTGGAGATCACTCAGACTCCTGGCTGGCCCCAGCCCCTCTGATATCCGAGGACAAGCTGGAACACAAGAAGGTTTATTTTCTGCCAAATTCCTTTACCCATTTAATGCATCAACGTGGGACAATTCTTAGCAGCACCCTGAATTGCTGTGGTATTTAGTGGTCATATTTTTAAACTAGTTTCATTTTAAAACAAAATAAAACCACTATGTTTCATGTGACATTTTTCACATGAGAAAAAAGACCATGTTTAAAATAGATAACGTGTGGCTGTAAGCAACTAAATTATATCCCATTTTAAAGTACTACTTTGCCAATGAAAGAAAGGCATGTCAGGATTTCAGCACAATGATTTATGATTCTGTCATAGTGACAGATGTTCTTCATGTATCTCTGACATCGTAATCTGGAATCAGTGTGCTTTTTTTCATGTTTGCTGGTAGAAAGAAATGCACTGTATAAATAATTTTTTATTTGTCTGGAAGACCTTGCCTTGCCTTAGCTTGGAAAACTGATCTGGTTTTGAGATGAGTTTTGTAGTAAAACTGCCTCAGTAGTGATACTGTAACACAAGCTCAGCACTGCCGACCCACTCAGACCACTCATTACTGGACACTTACCAGGCTAATATGCTCAAATCCAGCACTCTGCTGTTCTCCTCTGAATCTTGGCAGACCTCAGCCATCAGTTCCATTTTCGCCTTCTCGGGTCATCCTGTGGGCTGAGATTTTTGATCTCACACACCCCTTGCCTGCATTCTAGATCTATTACCCATACTTCTTGGCTGTGGAGATGTAGAATTTAAGCCTTGTGTGAGACAGAATCACTGAAGCATGAGCAGAGAAAGGCCTTGACTCATGGAGGAAGAAAGGCATCAAACAGAGCCAATAAGGAGCTTCTTTCTGCCACTTACCACCTCACTCAAAGCAGTTCAACACTCCTCCATCCCTAGTCCTTTCTTAAGTTCAACTGGTGTTCTTGGCACCCATATTTCTGCTTAAAGAACTGCTGAGAGAAGCCAGAGGACCAAGACTTTAGTTCCAATGAAGTGTTGGTGTGATACAGACACACAAGTGTCTATAGAGATCCTTCTCGAAGCTTTGCTGATGCAGTGGAATTACACAGAATGTTACTACCAGCACAGCTATATCATGCAAACCAGGGATTCCACTTCTTCACAGCACAGTCATGTTGGTGACAGTGTGTGAGGGGAACATAGATAAGGTTCAAAGGTTCCCCAAAACACATCTCATCTTGCTCTAGCAGGGAGCTTCCTAACAAACTTCTGTTCCTATCAATGTCTTACTATGAGGATGTTGCTCTGCAGTCCAGATCTCTGCAGCAGTTATGTTTACTGCTTAGCATTCTTTCAGCTCTGAATTCTCAGAAAAAGGTGCAGAGAAGTGTCATACCACAAAAGGAAGAAGCTATAGGAAAACTACTTTTGCCGCATACCGCTTTATAACCCATCTTCACTAGGTTATAGCTGTCACCAGCTATAGATTCGCCCATAAAAACACAATGAAATATTTCAACACAGAATATTTTTTAACGGTGAACTCTCCAGATTGGTGCTTTATTTTTAATGAATAATTTAATTGGTTAGACTTATAATTTTGATAAACTAAGCTATGGAAAGTGTCATGGTTTAACCCCAGCTTTGTAGCTAAGCATCGTCCTGTCACTCACTCACTCACTCACTCACTCACTCACTCACTCACTCCTCCCTGTCCCAGTATGATGGGGAGGAGGATCAGAATAAGAAGGTAAAACTCACAGGTTGGGATGACAGTTCACTGGGACAGCAAAGGGAGATGGAAATAACAGCACCAGGACTTATAACAGAATGTACAAAGTGGGTGATACACAATGCCATTTGCTCACCTCCCACAGCCTGATGCCTTGCCTGTCTACAGCAGTTATCCCTCCTCTCCAGCCAGCCCCCTTTATATAGTAGGCATGATGTCATATGATATGGAATACCCATTTGACGAGTTTAGTTCCCCTGTCCTGACTGTGTCCCCTCCCAGCTTCCCATGAAAATTAACTCTGTCCCAGACAAAAAACATAACAATGAGATTCAGATAGAGAGAATGGTTCTGCACTGACAGAGAAAAGATAATACATCTTCCTCATCTCTAATTTCTAAGAATGAGCTGTCAAATAGGTGCAATCATCAACAGGCAATCCAAATTCTGATTTTCAAGACCCACTTCTTGATTATTATCAACAGAGGATCACATTGCTACTTTCTGAGCTTTCCTGAATACTGCAACATAGATCGATTTAAACCAAGTCTGTCTTAGAATCATAGAATCATAGAATTGTTAAGGTTGGAAGAGACCATTAAGATCATCCAGATCTACCCCACGATTAATAGTAAGATGCCCTGTAACTAAAAGAAGACCATCTACTCTAGAAGATGTTTGAAACCTTCATGAGGTAGGAATTTCATTACATAATCACAGAATATTAGGAGCTTGAAGAGACCTTGAAAGATCACTAAGTCCAGACCCCCTGCCCAAGCAGGATCATCTAGAGTAGATCACTTAGGAACATGTCCAGATTGGTCTTGAATGTCTCCAAAGAAGGAGATTCCACAACCTCTCTGGACAGCCTGTTCCAGTAATCCGTTATCCTCTCAGTGAAAAGGTTCCTTCTTATATTAAGATGGAACTTCCTATGTTCCATTTTGGAACCATTTCCCCTTGTTCCATCCTCCTGACACTCACCCTTTATATATTTATAAACGTTAATGAGGTCACCCATCAGTCTCTTCTTGTCCATTAACAAAAGGGACAGCTATGTAGTTAAGGAACAAACAGAAACAAACTCAACTGTGTGCTTGGATGCTGGGATTCAAGCCAGTCTGGCAGCTAGAGACACAAGAGCAGCTCTCCACTGCTGCTGGTAACCCCTGACCCTCATCAAAAGCAGTCACACAGCTTCCAGACCACAGCTGATCCACAGGACACAGGTGCAGAGCAAGGGTGGAGAAGTTTGGTTCCATCCATAGCTACCCATGTAGCCATGGTTGAGATACTCAGCCACAAGCTAAACTTAGAGAAACTAGAACAAGAAAGAAAATTGCCTATTTGAAAGCTACAAAAGGGCTCATTTTCAGGATGGTAGAGCTTATCTATGTCAGTTTTGCAGAGCTTCAGACATCTGCAAAGCTGAAGGCTCAGACTCCATTCTTTAGGGTTTAGGAAATCAGAAGTTAACCTATGCAAATAATTTACTTTTGGGGTGCAAATACAGAAATCAAGTTTCACAGATGGTTACTGTTTCCTTCCTTCCTGAGGACTGCAAATCTTTCCATTTCATTTGGTCTTTAAAAAACACAAACAAATAAACAAACAAACAAACGAATGAATGAACAAATTACATTGTTCAAAGATTTATACTTGCAATATTAATATATCTGTCAGCTACTGCACATTTGGGCTTGAAATATTTACAGTGTGGCAGAAAAACAAATTATGAGTGGAGCTCTTAGCATTATCCAAAGTTGTACCATTCAGAAAATGGTTCCTTTTTAGCTTTTTTAGAAAAAGGTCCCTTTTAGCTTTCTCAATTTTGCTGAAAGCCAGAAACAATAAACTTATTATTTCTTTTTAAACATAAACCTTTAAATAGAAACCTTAAGGAAAAAAAATTACAGCATCTGATAAAAATTCTTGATCATGAACAGACATATTCATACACTTTTAAGCCACAGTCATTCAATCTACCACAGGAATTTGGTTCATAGCAATAGGGTACCTATGAAGAAAATCATCAGACTGTTACTACTTGCCACATGTTCGTTGGCTTCTTGAAGAGGCGCTGAATCCTGTTGGGTGAATCCAAACCAAGAGCTCTACTCCACATCACTCCAACACTCAGTAGAGTAACGGGTCCTAAATCCTAGTGTGGACTCCCATTAGCTAAGGTACATGCATTTCTAGAAGGGTCTCGGATCCCAAAGGGTGTCTTTAAAGCCTGAAGAAGCTTTCATTATTGTAAAGGACTGTGTTGAGACTGTGTTTGCCTCAAGAGATGTTTGTGCTGACGGATGTTTGTGCTGATGGATGTCTGTGCTAACAGATGTTTGTGCCAGCGGATGTCTGTACTAACGGATGTTAGTGCCAGCGGATGTCTGTGCTGACGGATGTCTGACTCAACACTGCTGAAACACTGCACCTCTTGGTACTACTGCTATCTTGAGCACACACTCCTGCTACTACTGCCATGGCAACGGAGCATCTGTCTGACCACAAAACCACACGTTTCCTGATTACGTCTCGGAAGGAGTGACGCACCTCAATAAAAGACCCACGACAAACAGCACTGAACGGAACTCCACATGTGACGTGAAGTCAATCTGGACTGAAGGGATGCTGCAGCTCCATGGTGGTAGCTATTGCAACTTTACTTTCCATTTTCCCCATCTTTCTCTCTCTCTTTCTTGCATCTCTGTGAATTTTGATGTAACTATTAAACTTCTTTTCTTTGCATCTTAATCTCACTCTGGGAATCACAACAAATCTCCCCAGACCAGACCTTTCTGGGTCAGGACAATTATCCTCATTTTTGTATCATCTCTTCTCCAGACTTGTACTCTGCTCTATCATATTGGAATCTCCCTCTTTCACAAGCAACAAGATCGGGTAACTGTAGCCTGCAGCCCTGAAGATATGGTATCACCCATGAACCTGTGCCATGAGAGAAAGAAGAGTTTCTCAAGGGGCAAGATAACCCATCGGCAACATCAGAAGTTTGAGAAGCTCCCTCCAGCTGTCACCTACAAGAAAAGTGGTGAACAAGGCCACCTTAAAATGTCTTCTTGCATGCCAGTAACTATAATCAGAAGTCAGTCCTGTGCCCATCACAGGGACCTTGAGAAAGTCTTTGGGGCAGAGCATGTATCTGAGCCAACATCTACTGTGGGTTTCCACACCACCAATGAAAGTGCCCGCATGCAGGAGAGTCTGCACGGACGTGAGCCCTTGGACATCACTCTTGGCACCCTGTCCCAAAGTCCCACAGCAGATTCTCGGGAGGGCACATTTTGCCAGGCTGCACATGGAGACTACTGTGTTTTGAAACTCACCAGAGCCCTATGTGTTACGTCAAGTCTCCCACAGGGGAGCCATGTGCATCAGAAACCTCACGGTCTGGCCCCATCCCATACAAGTGTCTGGCTCATTGCCGGAACCTGAGTGATCTGCACACAGGGACATGTTCTGATACTGCCGTTATCTGAGGAAAAACAGTGAGCCCCTGCCCAGTTCCTCCTCCTCACTAACCAAAGCCAGCTGTAGGCTTGTGACAATCACATGTTTTGTCATTTGAATGCTCTGTCTGCTTCTGTTAGCTGCACCTAAAAACCAGGGCAAATTGAGGCAAACCCAGGGCATCTTCTTCTCATACCTTCCCTTCAAGCCTTGCCTAGTGTTTACTTTGCACCTCTCCCCCTAGAGAGGGAGCATGGTATGAGAAGGGCCCACAGGTGCCAATGGCCCATTGCAAGGGAGGGACGAGGGATCAGTGGAGAAGCTCTTACCCCCCTACTAAGGAAAGAGAGGAAGGGAAGGTTACCTTGCTGAAGGACTCCTTTCCCCTCCTCCAGGACCTAATCAGCCCAGTCCCCTATTTTCTTATCCAACATAGTTTGTCCTTCAGAGCTTTTTTTGAGGTTCCCCACCCCTGCTGCTTTTTCTCTCCACTGCTTCTTGCAGATGTGTTAGCAGGCAAACACTCCTTCCAGCCCATCAGCCTTCCTTCCAGGCTGTGGCTGCTGCCTGGCTCTCCCTCCCTGGAAGATGGGATGCCTGCAGCAGTGATGGCCCAGGAGATGGTGCAATGACTTCCTGAGAACCATAGAGGTCCATGCCACCAGAGACAGGGCAAAAAGGATAGAAAAGGTCAAAGACCACATAATAAGAGGAAACTAATGGGATTGTGGATTGCATGTCCCTAAGGAGTGAGTGGACAAAGCAGGTCAGCCTTATGGGGTGCACAAGGATGTGAAGAAACCGTTGATCGCTTCCTACAGAATAGAGGAAAATGGCATGTCAACATATTGTTGACATATTTTAAGATTCATGTCCTGTATTCAGAAAAAAAACTTCAGTAATTTAGCTTCAACAATGTATTATGAAAGATGTGAGAGTCAGTCCGAAAAACAGAATTGTCTCAATATTGTCATCAGAGACTTTGATAATGTAGTACCCTGAAACTGCAGCTAACATCTTGACACACGTATGCAGCCACAAGTTTGCAGTGGCTTGCCTGACCACCTGATACACAGTCACTGATCCAAGGAATGGAATTGTACCCAGACAAAAACTGCTAAGCTTGCCAAATCTGGCAAAAGTGTGGTCTCCACTGTGGGAATAAAATGTTGATTCTACATTAAATAGGATAAGAACTGCAGACTCTGTAAGTTAAGAATTGCATAAGAACTGGAATGTTAAGAATGGAATGTGTCTCTGCATAAGAGAAGAATTTATAGTCTCTGCTGCCATTCAGTATCCTGTATCAATAGTGCAGTTCAGGAACTTCTTTTACTAGAAAAAGGTCTCTAACTTTTTTTATCCTTTAATTGTACTTCCCATAGTAACACATACTCATTAGTAATTTACAGTCACAGATGTTATGTAGATGGGGTGATTTATAGAAGTCAATGCTACTGATCTTCTGAAAAGACAAGGCTGAAGTAAATGAAAACATTAAAGAGGAGAAGTTAAATAATTAGCAATATATGTGTCTAACTAGCAACAATATGTGCATGTAACTGAGCAGCAATTTATGTATATGTAACATTCTGCTGGATTTCTTTGCAATGTGTAAGAACATGCTACAAAAGAGACTTCACTAGAGATCCTGTCACCCAACAAAAATTTATTTCAGATATTTCTGACACCACGGATACATCACCCGGGAACACAGTACTATTTGGATCCAGAAAGTACTGTGCCCTTAAATTTGAGCGCTATGTTGTAGGAGTGTGTTGTAGAATGCTTTGTAGCGCTTGGATAGGCTTAAACAAAGAGATTGCTGCTTAACAAGAACCATCAGGACAGAACAACCTTGTAGATAAGGACAGGCAAGAAACTGTACCCAGAGGACTACAAATCTTCATCAAAAGACTACCAGAGACCACCTAGTGACTGTAGGTGACATGCACATGAGGGCGGGGATAGTATGCTAATGATGTCTGGGATAGCATAAAAGGTGACTTATTAGCAACAAACTCTGGAAACTTTCCCCACCGAGGAGCACAACAATCGGAGAGCTGATGGGATGCTGCCCAGACCTGGGACCATAGGGATGCCTTGGAGTCTGCAGTGGTAGCTATTACCCTCTTTCCTCTCCTTACTTTACCTTTTCTCACTTTACCTATCGCATAAAGACAGTAAAGTTGCATTGTTTGATTGAAACACAACCCTTTGGCGTGTTGCTTGATCTTTTACACCTCAAGATTACAGCAAAACAAACCATCACACATCCACCTGGAGTGGACCATGACAGAAGGACAGCAGCATTTCTATGCTCTTCCAGACCAAGAATATCTGACTGGTCAAACAAGATTCTCTCAGTGCATTGCAAACTGTCCTAGAAAATCTGAAACAATCAGAAAATCAAACACTGCCGTTACAATACCGGGTCAGAGCCTTGACCGATCTAGTCCAATAAGCAATCTCAGATAGAGAATTATACCAAATATCCATCAGTAAGCCTTGCTACTTGGAAATTGGTGGTGAATGAATATATGTTATTGGAAATTTGTCAGTGATAATCTTTTAGCACATCTCCATAAAGCTGTTAGTTCTGACACACTTAAAAATGTTAACTGTGTTACATCAAACCGTTCTTTCAGCTACAAGAGCTCAAACCTTGTTACTTCACTCAAGTCCTGCTGTCTTCCTTTTAATTACATGTTTAATGTAACAACAGCTTACTGACAACAAAAACTGAGAAAATGGCTGAAGTAAATTAATTTTTTATCCTTTTTATCTTTTGAACTCAGAGGATATTGACTTAAGACGATAGCAGCCAGCAGCTTACCTACCATCTTCTTTGATCACTTCTGTGTTTGCTTGTTTTCTGCAGAAGTGGATGTACACACCTCCTGGAAATGCTGCAGCCTACTCCAGTCCTACTCTAAGAGAACCTTCCAGTGTCACTTTGCTACAAACACAAAGAACCCAGACAAAAGATGTGTAACCGTGAGGCAATGCTGTGATTTTTGTTTTGCTCCAGATTGGTAAGAAATTGCGTGCCTTTTGTTTTCATTTAGATCTAAGTCTGAGGTATGGGAAAAGGGAAAGGAGGTGTCAGAATTTTCATTATTTAGTAATTTTAATATGGGCCTCACCTCTTAGTTTCTCACCTTCACCATTTTGTGATTGGGAAGAATACCTCTTGGTATACTAGTAGAAATATAAACACTTCATTCTGAGATAATTGGTGTCACTTTCCAGACTGTCTTCCTTTTCAGGTCTCTTTGTTCTCCCATTAGCCACAGCGAGCCTCTGCGCATCCCCTGCCCCTAATCAAAATGCATTTTTATGGGTTTTTTTGGCTGCCTATGACCCTGCACCTACAGTGCATTTGCCTTTCAGTGGGGGTATCATACATTGCCACAGCAACCTCTTCTGTATGCGCGGCCTATATCTACACCAAGTCCCCGCTGCTCCCTCTGTACCCTTTTCTTTCTCATCTTTTGTTGAAGCCTGCATTTATTTTCAAAGACTCCTCTGCTCAGCCTTTCATGTGCCAGTGCTTTAAACCCTTTTGTTCCCCTGAGCATTCCCAGCCATCCATTCTTCCCCTAAGAGGGAGGTGGATCTTCCTTGAAGTCATTATTCAAGGAAAGGAGACTGGGCCCCATTATTTGAGAGCCTCTGTTTGATTTCACAGGCCATTTAAATGAATGGTAGGTATGCATAACCAGCGAATGCTTGTTAAAATGGTTAATTTGATCGTTTCTTTTCAGTGATAGTGGGAGAACATAAAAATCACAAAATGAGTTACTGAGAAAAATGACAAGAATTATGTTTTGTCCTGCTTTCTTTGAAATAATATTAAATGACAACATAAATCCTATGGAAATACTTACAGGGTATTACTATATCTAACAAGAGTTCATTATGTTTTACATTATTAGAATGAAAGGCAAAGACATGAGTGATTAGATTATGATGTTAAAGCTGCACCATTTTTATTTAAGCAATTGCATTACTCGCAGTGCAGCGTGCCAGAAAAATGACTGGTTCTGTGATAGATCTCCTTTTCTATTACAAATCCCCTTTTAAAATAATTAGCAGCAGGACAGAAAGTAAGATACAAAGTATCTTTAAATGCAGGAAAACCAAGAAATAATTCTGAATTAGCCTAAAGGACTTGCTTGTATGACAAAATTGCTGCAATAATTTCTCTAATTTAGTGGTCTTCACATTAAATAGGGTAGTGGTTAGGAAAAGAAGGACAGTGACAAAGCTCTTCAAACAAAATCTTGCTATGATCTGCCTCAGTTATGCATTGCTTCAGTCAATATCAGTAATATTGTACTTTACTGGGAAAGGGAGGGGAAAGCTTTTCTCAGTAAAAGTGTCTGCCGTCAACATAAAAAACATAAGCAGCAACTTTCTAATTAGAGTTCAATTAAAAGACTTTTAAAAATGTTACATAGGCTTAAAGTTAACAACAGACTACGTTTGTGTTGCCAAATATTTGGGTATGATTCCCACTAGCTTTATAAGGAACTGCACCTGTAATCATTTATAGAATCATAGAATAGCTAGAGTTGGAAGAGACTCCCAGAGGTCATCTAGTCCAACCCACCTTCAAGAAGCAGGGACACCCCCAGCTAGATCATGTTGCTCCGGGCCTCATCTAACCTGACCTTGAACGTCTCCAGGGATGGGGCATCCACCACCTCTCTGGGCAACCTGTTCCAGTGCTCCACAACCCTCACAGTAAAGAACTTTTTTCTAATATCTAATCTAAGTTTACCTCCCTCTATTTTACAACCATTACCCCTTGTCCTATCACAACAGGCCCTACTGAACAGCCATCTTTCTTGTAGGCCCCCTTGAGGTACTGGAAGACCACTATAAGGTCTCCCCGGAGCCTCCTCTTCTCCAGGCTGAACAGCCCCAACTTTAACGGAGCCAAAAATATGGCCATGAAAATACAGACTCCAAATTCATGTCTGAGAGTGTCTCCAAATAAGCCTGTGTCAACAGCTGGAGGTATGGCAGGAAACCATGCCACTACAGTTTGCCAAGCACGTGTGCTGATGACTGACATCCTTCTCTTGGAAACGTCATTTAGGGATAACATGTTTCTTAATAGCAGAGCTTTAGTCTCAATGCTTTGAAACATGGGATTAGAAATTAGAGACTGACCGATTAAGAATAAATATATAGATAACACTCATTGCTTAATATGTGCTACATTTGTGATGTACTAGGCCTATGCTGCGCTTAGGCCTCCAGATGAGCCCCTGGGGCCCCAAGAACCAGATGAGCCCCTGGGGACCCAAGAACCAGATCAAACCAACCTTATTGTTTGGACTGTGAGCAAGGGCTCAGAGATAAGGAGGACTGTTTATAAAAGAATGAGATAAAGAAAGTCAAACATCCAAGGCCTCGAGATAACAGGAGCCCCTTGGACCCCAAGAACTGAACCAAACCAACCTTATGGCCCAGATTGTGACCAATGGCTCAGGGAGCATGCGCCGGGCGACAAGGTGAAAAGTTCAATTCTAATGAAGACGTCTTACTTCATCCCAACAACCACCCAGACAACCACCAGAGAATACTACACTAGTGCAGAAGGACTGATAAGATAATTAGCATACAAAGCAGGGCTAGGTGGAGTTAGGAAATGAATATGCATAGGGGTGTTGCGAAACAATGCATATTTAATATTTTAGGGGATAAAAGTGAATGCAAACGAGAGAATTGTTGCACATGACTTTGGTGGGACTACCTTCCTTGTGCTGCCCAGTGCTGAATAAACATACCTACTTTACAATCTTACTGATTGTGGAGTCCTTTCCGTGAATCAGCTGTAATTCCCTGCAGGCTCAGCATTTGTTATCCTCCAGCCTGGGTCTCAAGCTTGCCTCCATGTGCCTAAATAGAGAAAAGGGGCAGCAGGAACTCACCACTTCTCCCTGGCCAAGGATTTCTCTCCCAGAAATGAATCTCCAGAAATATAACCAGCACAGTGCCAAACCTTTTGTCATCACTCTTCACAGCTCCTGTCCTAGGGCTGTCTCAGGGACAGCTTCCTTGCAAGAATCCCCAGCTGCCAAAATCCCCTAGAAGTCATAGGCAGAAGGTACAAATTAAGGAATCACATAATCACAGAATGTCAGGAGTTGAGAGGGACCTCGAAAGATCACCTAGCCCAAATCTCCTGCCTGAGCAGGATCACCTAGATTAAATCACACAGGAATGCATCCAGATTGGTCTTGAATGTCTCCAGAAAAAGAGACTCCACAACCTCTCTGGGCAGCCTGTCCTAGTGCTCCATCACCTTCACAGTGAAGATGTTTTTCCTTATATGAACATGGAACTTCCTATGCTCCACACTCCTGCAATTGGCCATCACGCTAAATTTCCATAAAACATTCACCCTTTGCTAGCATTTGACTCCAGAGCAACATTGGTTTTCCTCAGTGGTTATTCCTTCAATAGTGTATTCTATAAGCCAATAATTTTATTATGCTCTTAACAAAGACAGAGTCATATTTCACACATCTCTTTAAAGCAGTGATTGGGAAGCACCTTGAAACTGGCTAATATTAAGCCTCTCTGTGTTTATGTGCAGTAATGCCCATTTACTAACGAAGACCTGACAAAAGAGTGACAACCCTTTGTTCCACATTAAATTTTGAGCTGGTTAAAGTTGTGGCAGTGGGTCCATCTTCATCAGAGATGTGCTTGTTTCTTGGTTGCAATTCCTTAGTGTTTTCTAATGTGATCTGGACATAGTATCTGAAATGAAATATCAATATCCCTGAAGCCTATGCAAAGCAGTGATTCCAAAAAAAGTATTCTTCGGGATGTATGGCACCAGCACCATCCATACACTGAAAAACAACAGTGTCACATATATGCATGCAAAGATATGCTTGCATAACTTGTATTATTTATGCTCTAGACTTCATCAGCTTTCTATATGAAAATGCGATGATTTCATACTCACTTATGGCAGCATATGTTGATTATCTGGAAAAAAATCATAATTTTTTCTCTGGTTTCTGTTCTACAGTGTCATTGTTCTGCCATTTCTACCTACTGGTATCGTTGTAAGATGCTAGACTGTTACCAGGTCCTTACTAGAGGCATAAAGCATGTGTTTAAATAATTAAGTTAATAAAGAAATAGGAACTCAGTGGCAGGAAATAGCATTATGGACTTTAGAACACCAGGAGCATAATTAGTACTGTGGCATAATGATGAAAGAAGGCAATAAAATAATTTTACTTCATTCCGTAATTCTTAGAGCAATGCAAATTAGTTTGTCAGCAGGGAAGAGTTGGTTTCTTTCCTTTAAATTTCATCTGTATGATGTCTTATTGTTATTATCTTTTTTTTAAAAAATTGCAGAACACAATGAATTCCATGCAACTGAATTTTAAATTCACATGGTACAGGAATAAGTGTGCTTTTTCAGGTCAAGAATCTCATCTACAACAGAAATAGAGTTTGCAGTGGCTGGAGAATCAATGGTTCTCTGGTCCCAGGAAAAAAAATGTAGGATGTGAGCGTTGGTCTGTGATGTCTGCAAAGCTGCAGAGGCTCAGCGATGATAACATTGCTGCTGCCAGCCTTCTTCAGAGCAAAGACAAATCATGTTTGTGGCAATATGAAAAATTAAGTGATGAGGACAACCAATATGCCTGAAGTCCTGGTTTTCAGTTGTGCTGGTCCTGGCTTTTGGCTCAGCTACCAGCTGGAGCTAAACCACAACAGTCCTTTTTTGTCATCCGACAGTGGGTAGAAAAGGGTTGATATTATCAAAATATAATTATAAAAAAAAGATAGTATCCAAAGCACATTAAAACAAAATTTTTACATGCATTTATTATGTAAGTTAAATAGTTGCTGGTCACAATGGTCTTTTGTCTGTGCTATGTAAATCCTTATGTGCTGTACAGTGCATAGTCCTTGTGGCACTATTTATTTATCCCTGAGAGAGGGATCAAGATTCGCATTTTTCTGTACGGTGTAATATCAACTTATGATACGATAACATCACTGTCCATGAGGTTAAGCTGGTATTTGTATGTCGTGTTGCTGCCATGCCTTTACTTCTGGCAACATCTCTCAGAATTTTTTCATAATTGCACCCAACCCATGGGGAAGATGGGAGGGGGGTACTTTCTCTTTCATCCCCTCTTTTTCCTTCAGACTGCTTAGAGCAGCCTTTGAGACTTCTGAATATCCTTGGGATGTTCAAGCGAGCAATCTCCTATTGCTCGGTCTCCTGAGTGTGTTTCTGATCTTGTTTAGGCTTACAAACAATTGTTTTAAGAATACCACCCAGAGATCTGCCCCAAGGCTGGATAGCTGTGGGTGGCATGGCATGTGGGAAAATATGGGTGGGTACCTAGAGAACGACTCATCCCCAGTGGTTTGGAACTTCACTCCTGAATGACAGGACCCTGATTAAGTGACAGAATATTTGAAAGGAGAATGATGTGGCTGTTCCAAAGAGGCACAACCTACTGCTCTGTGCTGGGCCCTGGCCAGCACCTGTCAAACACTTTGATAGTAGGTATCGCCATTGGGGGAAGAGAGGGAAGAGACTACTTATTATTTCTACCATATATTAAAACCTGACTATTTAAAACAGTAATCAAAAATTATTATATCACTGTTTTACTGCAAAACAGTATTTTTATCTTTACTTCTTTTTTTTTTTTAGTTTATAGACAGAACATGTTGGGACACATTCAATCGGCACTTGTTAAACAACTGCAAAGCCACTGAAATCAGCGCTCTTTCAGTAGTACCAGTACTGCATTTGCTCTGTTACTGTTCTACTGTTGGATATTTATTTCCCATTTGCCGGGGTCCTTCAGTTCCATGCGAGCCGAGAATGACTGGACGCACCGATATGATGCAGAATCATTCCACTTTATTAGCAAACTCCGTGACATTATATAGGAAACCATTTCCGTACACGCACCACACACGCATCACAAGCTAAGCTGATTGGCTACCTTGTCTTCTATAGCTACACCCCTATTCAGACAGGTATCCTCCTTTCTTGGAACTTCCCCAACTTAGTTGCCACATCAGCAACTTCCCTCGTTTACTGACCTTGGTTACTGCTGCCTGACTGTCCACACCAAGGATATCTCAGGCAAAGCTGCTCGGGCCCCAACACCCATTGACTGTTTATAATACATTTGCAATACAAAACTGAAACACATGTATTTGCTTTTTATTTCTGGATGATAATTCAATGTGATCCACTTCTCTGCTTTTTATTTACCTTTCCTGTTTTCAGCCAGGTACTGGAACACAGATTTCTGTAGAAAGGGAACAGCCAGTCTCAGTTTCCATATATAGTAAGTCGGTTTGCTGCTGTTTCATTAAAACTTAATTTGGGCTGAACTTAACTCTTCTCTGAACTAATTAATCTGACATGGAAAACTGCAGAATACTAAATCACTAGTGGTTCCATTTTACATTAATAAATGTAAGCAGATGTATTTATGTCTTATAGATTCATGTCTATATGGTATAAAAACAGAAGAAAAGAGAAGGAAAGGCAAGACCTGACAGGAACATAAGTTTAATGGAGACAAAGTTGGTCAAGAAATGGGACTGAGTTCTTTTATCAGAAAGGTGGACAGGAATTATAGTCCCAGAAGTTGGGATTTGGCAGTGGGATTTAAGGCAACTCAGGAAGCCATTCAGTCTGTTACAGATGGTGAAGGTATCATGGGACAAGGAGCTCACTGCCAGCTGTGGCAAGACAGAGGAACCAAAATATTTAAATAATTTCTATTGAATTACATAAAAAGCCTACATTCAAAGAGTGTTAGGGTTACAAAGGGTTACTTAGAGGACAGTAAATGCCTGATTTAAATTTTCCCAGACAAACTTGTGACTCTTATATGCACTGTAAAATCTTTAATTACAGGATAGAGTATACCTTTTTACACAGGACCTTTGGCCTTTTTGTGCACATGGAGGGCATATATTTAATAAGAAGCTATTTATTAGATTGTTTCATCCCCATTGTTAAGTGCATGGCCTCATGCCTTATTTACTATATCCCATTCAAACTCTGCCCTGGATATGCAATTAGTAATATCCTCATAGGATCTCCCATATAATTTAATGTTATAGTACGTAGTGCTTCACAAACATTAATTAATGTCTCCAACCTTCTTGTAAGGACAGGTGATTTTTTCTTATTTTTATGGAACGGTGTGAGATGGCAAAATCCTAATTTTATTTTTTTCAGGAAACCTGCTTCACTGTGCCTCTGCTTGAAGAAATGACCAATCACCATTTCTTTTTCCATCCTGGCACGAAGTCAGAGCCCCTTTCCCACTCTCCTGCAGAGGAGCCACCCATCTGACAAGCCAGTGAATCTCTGCAATTGATTGTTGTGGAACAAATCTATCCAGGCCATCTACAGCCTGAGCTCTGACCAGACGTTTCCTTGGGTAACAGGCGGAGAAAGCGAACAACCACCTGTCTAAACCTACTGCTTGAAGGAGAAAAAGACCACTGTGTAACCAGTCAGGGAAGTGGTTGTTCAAAATGAACCAGCAGCCCTGTGGCAGATGCTGCTCCCACAGCTCCTCACATGTTGGTGCTGTGGGTATATGAAGAAGTTTGAGTGGCTGCTCCACTTGACTGTGGCATACAACAAGGCAGGAATACCACTAGCTAGAGTCAGCAGGCCACCACCAGAAGGTGCCTAACTTCCTACCTTGTCCCTGAGACAGCAGTACAGCCATCATATGAAGGTCCAGCACTTCCAGCCTGTCATGCTGTGGCCTTGTCTGCATGGAGCATACAGCCATCCTGTGTGGGCAACCTGGTATTTAGTAGTCATGGTGGTGTTGAGTTGACAATTGGACTTGATAATCTTAGACATCCTTCAAACCTTTAAGATTCTGTGATATTCCTTCTCCTCCCGTAGCCATACCTATGACAACTCATTGCATCCTGCCTCTCCTCTGTGTCACAGAATTACAGAATCACAGAACTGTAGGGGTTGGAAGGGACCTCCAGAAATCATCGAGTCCGGCACTCCTGCCAAAGCAGGTTCCCTAGAGGAGGTTGCACAGGTAGGTGTCCAGATGGGTCTTGAATATCTCCAGACAAGACTCCACAACCCCTCTGGGCAGCCTGTTCCAGTGCTCCATCACCCTTACCATGAAGAAGTTCTTTCTCACATTGGTTCGGAACCCCAGCTCACTCAGCCTTTCCTCACAGGGTAGATGCACTAGGCACTTAATCATCGTTGTGGCCTCTGCTGGACTCTGTCCAAGAGATCCCTGTCTTTCTTGTACCAGGGAGCCCAGAACTGGACACAGGACTCCAGGTGAGGCCTGAACAGGCAGAGTAGAGGGAGAGGATTACCTACATGGACCTGCTGGCTACGTTCATCTTAATGCACTCCAGGATCCCATTGGCTTTCTTGGCCACCAGGGCACATTGCTGACTCATGGCCAACCTGTGATCCACAGGTTGAAATCCAATGAAAGAATACAATGAAAGAATAGGGTGTGTTAATGGCACCTAAATTGGTAAGTCATTGAGTTCCCCAAGCACAACTACATACAGTTTGTCCACTGGATTGAAAGAAAAAAAAAAAAAAAAAGAAACAAACCACAAAGGGCACCATAAATACAACAGCCTACACCCAGAAAGAGAGACAAACAACAGTGATTTAATCAGCATTTTTCCTAATGACTCACAGAGGTGGGACAGCTGGAGAAACAAACTATTCAGTCACTGTCAACTTTTAAAGGCTATAAAAGACACATTCAAAACCCAATTATGTGGTTAACAATAATAAGAACAACCCAGAAGACAATGAGAACTACACACCTAGCTTCTGTCATCCTTTGTAACTGCAAGTAATCCTGGACAGACCACGTGCAGACATATCTTCAAGCTTCTTACTCCGAAAGAACAAGCTAGTAAAATCTATAAGAGAATAGAATGTGTGTGAACAAAACCTGGTTTGTACAAAATAAAACCACCCTTCCTTCTTGTGTCATCTCTTGTCAAGGTTTGCTCCATTAGTTGAGATTTGCATGACAGCTCTGGATATTGGGCACTGCTCCTCGGCTACCTCACACCAGGTGGGTGAAGTACATGCTTTTCCTGGTGGAAATCAGATTTGAGTCCCCGGCCAGGGCGTGAGGGAAAATATGACATAGAGTTCTGGCTGGGAACAGGCAAGAGCACACTGAAGCAAAAACTATGATAAATATTAATCTTGTCAAATAAGGGTCAGAAATGAACTATGTAAAGGATGTTCAAAGTTCTGCCTGAAGGACTATGATGTTAGCACATTGTCTGCATTGTGATATCTCAGGAGGAACAGAGTAATAAAGAGGAAGAGGGAGTGATGAAGAACAGGAGGATGCCTCAAGGATGCAGAACCAGCTCTATGGTTTGTTAGCAAGCCAAAAACTAAGGCTCATCAAAAGGACATGCAATGAAGAGGACTGGATGAAGTAAATGGCCATCAAATGTCTTTGAAGCCCACCAAGACATTATAATGAGCATGCAGGAGTGGGTGATAATGAGTTCTCCTAATGGATAAAATTAACCATTTCTTGGAAACTGTGAATATGCGCATATGTCTTGAATAAAAGCTGTGAAACTAACCCTTTATGGCACGCACATTAGGAGGACTGTAAAACTGTTAGAGAACTATTAGAAAGCATCCAGAGGAGGGCAACAAGGATAGAACTACCTCTACTGTGCGTGGAAAGGTGACCTCTCCACTCCCAGACATCTGCTTATCGCAATAGTTTCAGTTCACCAGTCACTACACCCACTTAATTTCCCAGGTTGGGGAAGGAATCTTAAATACCAGAGCCTACATAGCCTTTACAAGCAAGGTGCTCTTCCCTTGCCTGTTAATGGTGACACAGAGAAAACTAAAATTTATGGGTGCCCCATATTTCAGCCAGGGCACAGATAGACTCACAAAGCAAAAGACAGCTTGGCCTGTAAAAACAAGGCTAGCTTGGTGGGAAAAAGGGGAGTTGAGATAGAGAAGCTGATGTATAACCTTGGAGATATTTTCATAGACACAGCTGTGCTTGAAAAATAGAGGAACATCCCTAAAATGTGAAAGCAGAATGACCTTGAAGATAAAGAAGGAATGAGCTGATGCACCTGGGAAGAGCAGCAGTCTGAGCTTCTCATGGTTACATAAAGCAGTCAGGGTAAAGTTTAAAGCTGAGGAAGACTACAGGCCTCCATCAAAAGACCACCAGCAACCACTCAGAGGCTAAAATGCGTATGCAATAGAAGGCGGAGACCTATGATAATGACTTCTTGGGAAGGTGTTGAATATGCAACCAGCTTACAGGGAATATCATGAATATGTGTATAGTTTAACAACATAGGCCTACTCCTTCTAACCCTCGGTGTATGTACTAGGTAGAGGTAACCCCTGTACACCCAGAGCTGTTAATAAAGAATACCTGCTTAATAACTTGGGTTATTGAGTTTTCACCACGTCAATGGTTTTTCAAACTCCTGTCATATGCAGCCACACTGCATGTCTTTAAATGCTTTGTGAGTGTGTCATAGTCATGCATTCATCATTTATGGTTGACTCTAAAATATTTTACAGGTAACAGTGTGCAATACTAGAAAAGGTTAATAAATATCAGTTACATAGTGCGAATTACAACTTTCTTACCTATTCCTACAGGTAAGAAAGTTGTAATTATTGTGACATCAGCATAATAAGCACTTGAATTTTTCAAAGCACTTTAAACAAGAATGAATCTATACAGCATCTTATTGACAGAGGTAGGCACTGAAAGGAAATTTAAACTATTTATTTCCATGAAGTGCTGTGAATGGAGGGTTGGGTTACAGCCTGACTCCATCAGGGGTGCAAACTCTGCTGTGGGTTTCTGTGTTCAGTACTCTGCTTTCCTTACAGGTGAGCTCTTATGGTGGGCACCATGCTGTTCTGTAGGCAGGTGGCGTTCAGACATGGCAGCATTTTGCTTATCACCAGGCAAAATAAACTGCTTCAGTGCATGGCTATCTACAAATTGCATGCTTGGTCATAGCCAGAATTCATATAGAATTAATTACTTTTTATATCTAAGAGCTAATTCTTTATTCTAAAACAATAAAGAGCATCATAAGCAAACAGAAAATAATAGTAAAGTGAATAATGGGGGGGCTAGTTTTATTCTCTGCATTACTTCAGGAGCATAAAGGGACTCTGGTGAGAGTGATCATCCCGGCCAAAGCCATTACACAGCACAGCTGTCAAATCAGTCTTAACAGTCTAAAACAACTACTCCTTGGGTTCAGCACTCCTTCAATAGTTATTTTCCAGCCCAATCAACTGCCTGATCTGGGTTGTTGCCCAAACCACCGTGGAGGTCAGCTTTTGGTGGCAGTTTACGGTGTCCTTCCTCACTGGCATTAGGATAAAATTGTTTTTCAAACCAAGGAGTCAGGGGACTTGGATAGTATGTTCAGGAGAAAGTCCAATCTTATGAAATGGTTGAGAAAATGTAAACATTAGGTGACAGCTGATCAAATAAGTCTACACAATCTAGCAGCGATTTAGCTGATAAAATAATACAGGAACAGCTTTATAGTAGTATATAGCCACAGTCATCAACTAATTTCTGCAGATGTAATAAGTGCATGCAAAATCCCAAAACTGCTCATGTTATTCAGACTCCAAGTGAAAACTCAGGTCTGTTTTTTCCAATCCTGGATGTGGCTATGGTAACAATGACTCCAAAAAAGCACTTTTTCAGATATTGCAAAATGGTGACTATCATTTTCCCAGCCAGAATTTTGGTCTGGCTGCAAGGGAGAGAATGATCCTCTTCGCTTCCAAAAGCAGATGAAACTCAGTTGAGGTTTTCCCAGAGCTTGGGAATTGCCAACCTGATGATTCCTGGCAAAGTTTAATATTAATGTTCACTGAATTCCTGCACAGATTTTGGCTAACACAGGTCATTCTAAGCCTTGATGTGTTTGGGTCAAATCAAGAGTACCATGTAAGCAGGATAGGATGGGTGGGAAGAGATAAAGCACCATTATCATCTGCAGATTGCCATCTCCTGCAGCCATTACAATTGCATATTGATCATCTGGCAGTTTCAAAATCTGCCGACTCATGGACATAGCAGAGACTGAACTTCCAAGGTGGAAAGTATCAAAACATCAGCATAGCAAAAAAGCTTTGGAAGCTGATCCAACAGCTGGACTGCAGAGACTTCCATGCTTACCAGTGTGGTACAGGGGATGCCTGTGCACCAAGCGGGAGGAGGAAGGATCAGCACTCTCACTCTTGTCTGGGCAAATACTTTGCTTGTAGGTCCATGAGCTGAGTAACACGTGGTGAGTTGCAATTTATGATTTAGAGATCTTGCAAGTGAGAAACTTCATGGCTGAATTAGTGAATTCACGTGATAGACTAGTCTGTGCAAAGCGGATTGAGACCTTTTTTGTTATGTTTGTTTCTTAATGGCGAAGTTGAATTTACAGAGTGCATTCTCCTGAAAATCTGAGAGATCCAAATAGACCCTGATAACAACCTTCAAAAGTTCAGAATATGGATTAGTCCATTTCAGCACAGAAATATAAATGAACAGTTGAGCCAATTTACTTCAACTTATTTTGAAAAAAAAAATAATTTTTAAAACCCATGGCAGAGAACTGATACATGAAAAATCTGCCCACAGCTAGCCAGGCAGGTGGGTCTGGGAAGCATTGTGTACTATGATTGCAAATGATGCCTGTGAAGCCAGAGAGATACAGACCCCCAAAAGACTTATTTTACACCAGACTGGCCTATCTATCTTTTGTTCTACCAATGCTCCACACATCTGCTTTTAAAGTCAGGAATTTAATAATTTCTGCCATAACTTCACTATAGGATTTCCTACGTGACATTAGCCAACTTCTATCACATATTTCTAGAGATGTCAATACTTTACCCAGCATAGCTATGATGCTCATACAGACTTTGGATTTAATTACATCACTTTGCACTTTATATGATTTGACCAGGGTGAACCATCTGGATTAACCTCTTCACCAGCCTTTCTAGACCGCTTGCTTCCTCTATCAACAGCTTCCCTGATGATCACAGTAATTACCATTGCAACACCCTATTGTTCTATTTTAAGAAGACTTGGTTCCTTATCTGTGATTTATTTACAAGCACAGTCTTACACCAGGAATTTGTAGATAATTGTATGGTCTGTGCTTAGGCATTTAGTCTGTGAGTATTATTGATTTCCTATAAAATGTCTAAGAAAAAAACTGAGTTTAAGCCAGTTCAGTGAATATTTAGTGAAGTGGCAAAGAAAAGCAAGGAAACAGAACTGGTATTCTGCCTTTCTGGTATTCTGTCATGGAAGACACAACCTTTACACCAAATGGCCCCTGAAGAGCTACCAGAGAGCATGTGGACACTGGGTTAGGATACTTTCCAACGCTGTGTCAATATACTTGATAATGCTATGCCTTGTAACAGTTCTCATCAGGACCAAGACATTAGGTACTCTGTTGTCAGAGAAGAAAAAAGGTCTTGGCCCTCAAAGCTTCCTGTATCCCTACACAATGCAGGCAGGGGGTGACGGAAATCCTGGCCAGGCACACCATTGCCAGCAGCCACAGACGTGGATCCATAGCTTGAATGCCAGCAGTCTGCTCTGCACTTAGTCTGCCTTGAGGCAGAAGAGGAGTGTTGTCGGGCCTGGTGAAGTAAGACAGCCAAAAATTGGTAGCTAATGTAGTAATGTGCGGTACAAGGGATGGCCCTTCTCTCCAGACAAGGGATGAAGCCACTGTGAAATGGAAGCGGTTGTTCGCATGGGAGATGCCAGGTATGGCAACCACACTGCAGACACACTGCCTGGTTGCACATAAATGGAGCTGAAGAAATATGCCAAGAGAAAACTTAACAGAAAAGTCTGTCATGTGACTTGCAATAATAAATATTGAGGTGTATAACTCCATCCAAGGTCTTTTCTTCTGGGCAACAGAAGTAAATAGTCACTGAGAAGGTAAGGCACACACCATCAGAAACATAAAAGGGGCAGCAGAAGCAGCTCCTTATCTTTAGCTAGTGATGACTTTGTTTGCCCTGGTTGGACAAGAAGCAGATCTGTGCCTATTCACACACACACACACACACACACACACACACACACACACACACACACACACACACACACAAGTATGCATATTTCCATGTCCACACTCCTACTCTGAAAAAAATTTTGCAGATGTGCAGATTTGGGTTTAAAACGAGCAGCGCTGGCAACCCAGATGCAGCCCCTATGTCCAAGGAGACACACCTTATTTAGATAGGACGTACCATGATACTCACCCAGAGCAGCTCTGGCTGACACCCCAGAAGATTGTGCTGCCATTCAAAGAGATTAAGACAGGTTGGAGAGCTGGGAAGGGAGACATTGAATGAGATTGAACAAGGGCACGTGTAGGGTATTGCATCTGGGGAGGCACAACCCCAGGTACCAGTATAGGTTGGGGACTGGCCTGTTGGNGAGACCACACCTGGAATATTGTGTCCAGTTCTGGGCCCCTCAGTTCAAGAAGGACAAACAACTCCTTGGAAGAGCCCAATGCAGGGCCACCAAGATGATGAAGGGAGTGGAACACCTTCCTATGAGGACAAGCTGAGGGAGCTGGTCTCTTTAGCTTGGAGGAGACTGAGGGGTGACCTCATTAATGTCTGTAAATATGTTAAGGGTGAGCATCAGGAGGATAGAGACAGGCTCTTCTCAGTGATGGCCAGTGTTAGGACAAGGGGCAATGGGTCCAAGCTGGAACATAGGAAGTTCCATCTGAAAAAACTTTTTCACTGTAATGGTGACAGAGCACTGGGACAGGCTGCCCAGGGAGGTTGTGGAGTCTCCCTCTCTGGAGACATTCAAGACCAATCTGATCCTGTGTGATTTAATCTGGTGATCCTGCAGGTGATCCTGCTCTGACAGAGGGGTTTGGACTAGATAACTCCTACCATTCTGTGATTCTGTACTCATAGATGGGACCTACAGGTATCCCAACACTACCATGGCAGAGACTGGCCAACACTTCTTATGCTTCTCATGCAGTGTGTTCTGCTTTGCTTGATAATATAAAATCTCCCCTAATTTACCAGAATTTTTGTAAAGATTATGCTACCAAATTTCATATCTGGAAGGGTTTGTTTTGTTTTGGACTTCTAAGACAGCAACTCAACATCCAGTGTTGCCTCCTCAGAAAAGAGTCACTAACCAGACATCTCTACCTCTCAGTTGCTAGTGTTGCTAGTGTCTTTGCTTGGACTGTAATATCTTTTCCTCTGTTGTAATGTTTATTATTACAACCCCTACAACCTTACATACCCTTCCTTAGCAGCCAAAAATCAGAGACAGCATTTCCAAAATAGGTGGTCTTATGCATCTGTTGAGACTGACTCTAGCCCTCACCAGAGAAAATCAGTTCCAATTTATGTTCTTTGAGAAGAGTCGTGCATCACTGTAAAATCCCAGAGCAATTTGTTTAACGACTGTCTGCTGCATTCAGCTTTTATTACTGGCAGGCTTGCAACCCTCAAAGCAAGAGGTTATTGAAATGTGAAGTGGGAGGGCTCTTTCCACATCCCCCAGACAATGCAAAACCTCTGCCACAGGCTCAGCTCGGGGGCCCTTTCTCTGTGGTGAGTCTCTGGCAGCTCAAAGACCAGAATTTACTGACTAGTGAAGGTTCACATCATGGTTCCACCTAATTTCAGCTCTAATCTGCATACAGTCCTGGTCAAAAGGTCCCAGCTTCCAAAATTTCCCACTGCCCAAAGCATTTTCAAATTTTATGTAATCCTCAGTAATCCCTGTCAAACCTCTGTCAGGGCATTGCTCTGATTCTTCTATCCAAAACAGCTGCACAACTCATCCCAACACCCCTGGTTGCGGAGGAGCACTAGCTGCCATTCCCATGAAAGCGCCCCACACCCAGATGCCGCTTTCCCTGCTTCCTGCAGCCTTTCAATTGCATGCATCCCTCCTTCCTTGTGTCATCGTTCCTGAGCTCTGCAGCTCAGGATCTGCTACTTTCCTACTGTGGGTTTGTTCTGATTGACGTCCAGCACAACACGCCACGCTGCTGATACGCTGGCAGACCTATGAAGCTGGAGGGCTCAGCTGGTCCATTCCATACGGCTGCTTATATCCCTGGACAGGCTTTTGCTGCTAATCAGGCTGACCTGATTCCCATAGTCTCTGCTTTTCCAGTGGCTTTTTTGCCTAAGGCTGATTGCTGAGGCTGAGACTGCTCACGCTGTAGCTCCAGTGAACCCATCAGGTCACTCTAATCCCCAGTGGGTAGCAGACAGGCACACACAAGCCCCAAATATCTCCCGTTGAAGGGCAATAGCCCAATATCTGCTGTTTCTCCATCAACCAAGACTCCTCCTTGCAGCTTAATAATGGGGCATTATGTAGGAGGTTTTACTCCCTCAACCACTGGACACATTTCAGGTGTAGAAAGCAAGAAGAGAGTTCTGCAGCTTTCCCACCCCTGGACCTTGTAGCAGGTCAGCACATGTGTACACAGGCCCACGTTCAGCCAGGAAGTAGACGATACTACTGGAAGTGCAAAGCCAAAGCAGCTGACTCCCAGAGACACTGTTTCTCTGGTTGTGAACAGTTTTCCTGGGAATGGGCAAAACCTGAGTCCTGAGCTCCCACTTGGCTGTGGGAACCCTCATCTGTCAAATCTGATGTCTACAGAAGTAGCCAAGTGGAAATAATTGTTTTCAAAGAAAGCAAGAAACTAAGAGGGATTTAATGACTTAAGATCCCAGGAGGTAACTTGTTGCCTGGCTCACTCCTTATTTTTGCCCTCTTGCAACATCATCTCAATTAAAATTTCAAAGATTCTTTGAGAATTTGGGTTTTTAGGATGCCTAGGAAATCTGCAACAGTTTGTTCAGTAAAATGCTCTGTAAGAGGTGGCTCTGCCAAACATGTTTATCCTGGATGCAGCTACACCCAAAACACATCAAAGATGAAGCAACTTCTAGGCTTGTTAACCTACCGAAGATTTCATCCACCCAAAAGTACCTGCTGTATTTGGCCAAGTGAGTACTGAGTGCCCAGAGATGTTATGGAGTCTCCACTGGAGACATGCAAAACTGCCCTGGACTTGTTCCTGTGTCACCTAATCTATTGAGCCTGCCCTGCTGGAGGAATTGGACTAGATGATCTTTCAAGGACCCTTCCAACCCCTAGCATTGATTCTGTGATTCTGTGATAAGGAGAGGTCCTACAGGCTGCTCTGGGCCAGCCACTTGCTACTGACTACCCTTCCTCTTCAGCTGAACAACCAGGAAGGGTCCCAGCCACCAAGCACATGCAGAGACCTTCAGTCCCAGCAGGTGGTTTCAACCCTGGAGGCAGTGAGGGTTCAGAAGTGGTGTCTAGTCTCAGTGTCCCATCAGTGCACAGTCGTGGCCACCAAAATGAAGACAGGCATGTCTTGCATTCCATTTGCCTTTGACAAAAGCAGTGCAACCAGATATAGGATTGGTGGGTACAATCTCCCCATTAGGAGAAGGCATTAGCCATAATAATGAGGAATGAGCCTATAAAACAATCTTGCTATCAAGGGACCCATCTGGCTCTCACCAGCAAGGATTTGCATGGCTCTCGAGCATTTAAAAGTAGAATTAATAAGAATCTTTTTCTTTCATCAGTTCTAGGCCGCAGGAGCAACAGTTGATTAGTTTTCTTGTTAAAGTATTACTTACATACTATACTGTATTTTTCAAACAATCAGACCTTGATTCATTTTGGTCATGTAAATAAAATGCTTACACAAATTATTTTCAAGCCTACTTATAGGCTCTCCCTGTATAAATGCAGCATTATTCTCAAACCTCAACTTCCCTTGCCCCAACAAAATAAAGAGTATATTTTCATGTACATGGCACAGGAAATTAAGAGCTTTTATGGGAATATTTAAAACTCATTTTGCAGACAAAGTAGATTTAGAAAAACCTCATTTGAAAAGGTCACTTTTTCAAGGTTGGAAGGGGCAAGTTATGATCCTTGGAAACAGCATTTGTCCTCCAAAAATAATTCCATTTTAATCACAGTGTTTACTGGATGCTTATAATGCACACACAGAAGATTAAAGGTGGACAGATGGAAGGATATCAATTGTTCAGGACTTGGGAAATAACCCCAGATTCCTGCTTTGGAGAGAAGTTCATTGGAAAGTTTGGGTTGGAATTATTATTTCCATAATAAAACCAGAAAAGTCATCTTCCAAACACTGGATGCATGACAGTGGCCTGTGCCCACAAGTACATGTACTTTGGGAAAAGCCCAGATTACCAAGGTTCTGGGCCAAGGAACAAACAAACAGCAAGAGAAATGTTTCTGGGCAGAGATGGGTTATTGCCTGGAGGACTGAGGGCTTCCCTGGCAGACCCAAGCATCCTGAAGGCAAGATGTGTTTCAAGAGCCTGCGACATGCCAATCTAAATATAAATCTTTGATTCATCTCTCCTTGCACAGCTCCACACTTGTGCTTTAGTTCAGTGTTCCCTAATGAAAAAAGAAAGATTTTTTGGGGGGAGGGGGGGAGGGGAGAGGAGGAGAAAGCATCATATTTTCCAAAGATAAATCAAAGGTAATACACAAGGGAAGAGCACTGACAGCAACATCCACACTGCAAAGGCACAGAATTTCCCTCAGACCTGTTGGCCTGTAACTCTATCGCAGAAGAAGGGTCAAGACACAGCTCATAAGGGATCTGAGCAGTGACACAGAGCAAATGGCAGGAACTTTTAGATCATAGGGGAACAAATCTGAAATGTTCTTCCATCAGAAAAAAGAAATCAAAAGAAAACCTGTAAAAGTAGGAGACTATCTCACTGATAGGGCAGGAAGACAACCCAAGAATCAGATCAATAGCAAAAGGGAAAGATCGGGGGGGGGGGGGGGGGGGGTTCCAACCCGGAGAT
>VXBZ01005229.1:237680-272169 GCA_013399135.1 Heliornis fulica | reverse complement strand
AGGAAATTTGACCAAAAAAAAATGGAAACCGTGAGTAAATTCAGGTTGAATTAATCTAAATTCTTGTCTGAAAGGAGATTGTTGGGATAGATTTTTGAAGATGGTGAGTCCTTTCATTCCACTGGTTGGCAAATAAAATTTTGCAACTTATTTGATCAAAGTGTTATTCAATTTAAAAACAACAACAACAACAACAACAACAACAACAACAACAACAACAACAAAAACACAAGAATATTCAGAGCACAAAACATTCAATTTTGGTGGAATGTAACATTCTGGTTCATTCAAGGTTTTGGCATGGTGAGTTATTTGGTTTCATTTTACCAATGAATTTTTTAAAAAAATTCTGACCTAAGACATTTTTCTCCTGCTTTTTGGTTTGGCTACCAAAAAATCCCTCCTCCCTGGCAGTATTTGCCCGGATCTATTAGACTCACTGAATGAAATGATGCCAAGGTAACATCATTTTATTACAGCAAAATGAAGACACTAAAGCATCAGCTTGATCCAAAGCAGCTGCGTGCTGTTGTATGCTTGATGACTGCTGAAGGGAACACAAAAGGAACGGTGCGATACTACACAGGACGGATTCTGCAAAGTGATCTATACGTGCATAACCCAGAGATGGTGGAGCCTTTCTCTCCCTCTTTCCCTTGCATCCCCCCCATCCTGCATCCCCCAGGCTTCTGGCCACAATTAGCAATGACATGCCACTAGTGAGACAGGCAGGTGCTTCCCAAAACCTTAAAAAATGGACTTCACTGACAAACAGCGTCTGTCTTCTGTTCTCACAAGTGCTGTCTGGGCCTTCACAGGTAATTTATCGGTGCAGTGCTGCAACATGCTGCATTTCAGAAGATGTAAGAAGTCATTTTAGCTGTACAGTTATCTGAAGTCTTTTCAGTTTTTGTGTGCCCTCCCTTTTAACCAGAATGTTTTCTGGTAGGCACGTCACGATGGTTCATGAGGGAGGCACAGCCTCCGTTGCTCCCTCTGCTCCCCTTTGGGCAGGTCCTATGGCCATTCCCATCACCACTGAGGCCACCACTGGGATCAGTGAACTGCTGACAGGATCTGAAGAGCAGCATGAGTGGAAACATATTTCAGTCCCTTTCATGTGAATTTGGCAAACCTAAGTTTTTTTTAGAGCTCATTTCTCAGAGAAGAAGAAAAAAAAATCCCATATTGCCTTCACCAGAAAATGTATGTACACAAAGCAAAGAAAAAGAGTAATGAATGGGGGCTACCAGAGCAGTTATTGTTTCTGGAATAGTTCTCACAGAACTCTGCTTCCAACAGCAATGATCTGTCCCCTTCCTGATGATGGCCCATTTTTAGGGCTTAGGGGACCAAGAGCAGCATTTGCTGTTGGGCAAAATGTTATTTTATGCTCCCTTTGTGCTCCCTGCCATGGCTCCATCAGAGAACATCTCTATCTTATGTAGAAATAAGTTAAATAATACATTAAGCCTCAATAAGATATCTCTTTGAAAAGCACCCAGTCAAGCCTCCAGTTGAGTGTCATTTCAGGGAAATGCGGCGTGTACTACAGCCAAACCAGAAAGAGAGTCCCTGACACAACAGCACACAAGAGAAACAATGGAACAATAACCGAAGTGGCAAATTAAAGACAAGGACCACAACATTTTGATACTTCCACAAGAGCTTGAGAACATTATTTTTGTGCTGTCATGAAAACTGTGAGCAATATAACGAAGTTTGATATTTTCCAGGGTTATTGCCCTTTGGGCAGTACGTGTGACAGCCAAACATTTTGACGGCGATATTAAGACTAGCTTGAGACCACCTGAAAGGGTGTAAAGTGATTCAGAACAACATTTTATAGTCTCGTGAAGCTCACGTCAGTGTGAGCATTTTTACTAGAAAGGTCCAAAGATAAAGCTGGAAGCAAGAGGACCTAATAGGGAAATGTCTACTTTTCCAGATTTAGGACAGAGTAACTGCCTGACGGGCAGTGGTATGTATTCTTCATCTATCTTATAAAAAAATTCCACGTGCAACGTAGTAAGGCAGTATTAAAGCAGAAAGGCAAAAGATGAAGACGCTGTAGTCCTTGGCTAAAACATGTGCATAGAGCACAAGAAGTTGCTGGAAAGAAGATTATGCAAGCAACCAGTTACCACGAACACACACAGAGACAGGCTCGCTCCTGTATGCACATCACTGTAAGCAGTTACTCCACAAAAGAAGGAGTTTAGGTTTAGAAACATGATGTTAGCTCAATTTGTTATTCAGCACATAGCACGCAGAGCAGGTGAGGGTTTCACTTCATGTATTTCAGGTTTGGAATGAAAGCATAAGTCAAAACTTTACAGCCAAGTGGTACCGCTGATTCACCCGCTGTGGGTCTGGTGCCATGGGCAGATGCTTGGCAACAAATCCTAAATAAAGGATATGGAACTAGTTTTATATTTATTGAACTTTGCTCTTCTGAAACTGAGCAGTCACAGATGACAGCCGTGATGGGGCACTGAGAAAGGAAGGAAATTTCACATGTTCAGAGAACATAAAATATGAGAAAAAAACCCCTTTGTCCAGTTCTGGAGTCCCCTGGTTGTCAAGGGTCTTTTATTGAGATCCTCTGAGATGTAATCAGGAAACGTGTGGTTTTGGGGTCAAACAGATGCTCTGTTGCCATAACAGTAGTAGCAGGATGCGTGATTTTCCAGCAATGTTGAGACAGACATCCACTGCCACAAACTTCTGTTGGTACAGACATCCATTGGCAAATACATCCATTGAGGAGAACATCCTCAGAAGCAAAAATCCTCTGAAGAAAATGTCCTCTAAAGCAAACATCCTCTGAGGCAAACATCCATTGAGGCAAACAGCTGCTGAGGCAAAGAGTCTCGACACAGTCCTTTACAAAGTCTTAAGGGCTCTCTCACCAGCACTAACATCTATTCCCATTGCTGCCACAGCTGACATAGCAGCAGAGCTGAGTCTGGAGACCTTTCTTTTTAGACAGCAGGATTGCCAACACTAAGTTGCCTCTGAACCCTTCACTCTGGAATCTGTTTCTTGTCTCCCAGACACACCATGTACATGGCGTTTGTTCCACATAACCTACATGATGCCACTGCAAAGGGAGTGCCACTGTCTCCTGCACAGAGGATCTACCTTCAACCCAGGGACTTAGCACCTTACCTATGCTTGCTATGACAAACCCATTTTGAAGAGCTACGGCAATGGGCTGCGTTCAAACTGCTGCTTACAGAAGTACTGAAAATAGGCACTAAGGTAACTTATACTCTTGTTCACATTATAGGTTACTTGTCTCAGGCTCACCAGACTGCCAAGGGGTCTCATTGCTCCATCCAATAAAGACAGGTGAGATCTGCAGTTCTAGACTTAAATTAAGCATTCAAGAAATCAAGCATGAGTTGATGAAACTATAAAGTGATGTGGCCTTCAAGGCACTACGTGACCAGCCTATCAGGGACAAAACTGATGTTGCCCCAGTAAGCACGTGAGATCTGCAGCACTAAGACAAGGTTTTAGGCACTGTGGCCCAGGAAAAGAATCTTCCCCTTTGTAGAGCTGAGGTTAAAAAAAAAGCTACCATTTCCAAACGTGAGAAAAAAATCTCTAGTATAAATTATTCATTAGCTTTCTGTGCAAAGTCTTTCAGGTGACAGAGAAGCAGATGGGTTTTGAGTCATGTGTACATACGTTTCCCAGCACAAGAGGTTCCTGTGGAAGATTCTAGGTGCAAAGAACACAGAAAAGATCAGATAAAAAATACTTTCAAAGAGGAAGAGGAAAAGATGCCAGTCCAGTGACAACTTAAAAAAAACCCCAACAAATACTGAAAAAGACACTTCAGCATAGATTTAAAAGTGAGTAGAAGTTTCCTGGATTTAGAAAGAAATTAATATATGAGGTTTCGAGTCTTTTGTTTGTTTGTTTGTTTGTTTGTTTGTTTCAGTGGTTGTCACAGGGCCCCCTGAGAATACATCCATGGAATGACAGCAGAGGCCATGAAAGTACAAGGCGTAGAATAACTCCAGAGGTAAAAACACAAATAGAAATGGTCAAGGATGGTCAGCAAGGGAATGAAACCTGATAGCTGTGCAAGGCTTGCTGAAGGGTGTAATGAAGCAGATATAAAAATGGAACAAAAAAGTTATGTTGAACAGATATAAAGCATCTATTATATGGTGAAAATGCAAAAGAGGAAAAGAGGAATAACAACAATAAAAAAAAAACTCTTCAGGATTGGGAATGCAGGAAGAGCAGAACAAGAGCCCCTGCACTGTACCACCCCCTCGCCCAGGCAGAAACAGCATCATGCCCAGCCAGTGCTGATCCACAGTGAACCTTCAGTCCCATTCCACAGAGGAAAGTTGTCTCACTGAAACTCAGCAGCCATCCCCCAAGTGTCACCTTTTGGTCTATGGCTTAAACAAACTAGAAGCCTAAAGAGGTGTGTGCACACACATGTGTGTGCATGTGCTAATGCATGTTGTGTGTTTCTGGTTTTCTGCTCCAGCCTTCCCACACAGCAAGGTGATTAGGACCAGAGCACCAGGTTGGATGATAGACACAAGCCAAGATGGTGGGTTTTTTTAAAATGTGGAATAGTAAAAATAAATAATTAAAAAGACCCACAAAACCTCTAAGTACTTAAAGATTTATAAAATAGTGTAAAACTTCAGATAATGAGTAAATAATTCATTACAGAAATACTTCCTAAAGATGCATTTCCTTGCTTGAGGGATTCCTGAAATGAAGCTTGGCCAAATGCAATGAAGCTATGAAAAGAACAGCATTAATTCCAGAAGGTTCTGAATTTAACAGGTTTCTACCTTAACATGAGATGGGAATTATTATTCTGTCACTCTTCCTGGAATGATATTAAGATTCAGACGCCGAGTGTGGCGATGGAGTGCGAAGGCTTGCTGTACACCGAGCAGCTCCTCGCTGCACCTGTTTACGATCGATTGCCTCATTATCATTTCACACAGCAGGAGAGAACACAGCTAAATTCGCCTTCAGAGAAAACTGAAAATTCATCGGGCTTATTAATGTCCCTTTCATCTGCAGTCCCTCATGCCGCTTCCTGGGGGCCAGGCAGTGTGGCTGTAATGGGAAGCTTTATTGCCCAGCACTGGATGGCAAAGAATTGCATCGAAGAAATCTCTGAGTTGCAAAAAAAATAAAAGCAAGAAATGATAAAGCAAGAAATAAGAAGCCATGCCCAAATGATGGGGAATTATTTTGTTGGGGTTTTTTTCCCCCTCAAAATAGATAAATCTAACCAAGAGCAAGAATGGAATAATACACAGAGAGGAAAGAAGTGGGAAAATCACTTTGTTTTTCACATTTTCGTAAATAATGCTAAAATACCATCCCTGGCTATATTCATCCCTGTGGCCAAGTGGGATCCATGCTGCGGTGGGCAGAACCAGAGCTTGGGCCTCACAGCACGCCTTTCTGCTTCCTGAGCTAGCAAGGACTAGAGACTCTCTAGGACTAGTGCTGCTGGGCTGCTCGCTACCTGCAGAGCTGCCAGGAGGGCTTCAGGCACACCTCCAGGCACTCCTTAAAGTTTACTCAGGGTGTAACTTTGAGGGGTGGACTCCTATCCTCTTGGAAATGCAGTGGTGACAACATGAACGTGATAAGACACAAAAAAATAAATCTCTAGAGGTGCATTTCATTGGTACCAATGTTCCTCCTAACAGTATTTGCAGACACTTATCTCTTGTTTGGATTTTGTATGCACACCGCTGAAAGCAAAATTTATTTGCACATAGGGAAGGCTTGGGAAATCGGCAAATATATTCTCCCAAAAGAGCTATATGCAGAACCGTGTATGCAGAGACTGGTAACCATCACATGGAAATGGATGGCCAGCTACAAGCCCCAAAATAGCAAATACCCAGTGAAATGGTTGTAGCACTGGAATAGGTTCGCATAAATTATTCATAGAATAAATCTGAATATTGAATACATACAATGTTAAGGCAGTCTGGGAAACTACATGCATGCATTTTTCCTTTTTGTAGTTTTTAACACTTGTCCTGCTGGTTCCCTTAATTCCCTCTCTCCTCAAAGCCTTTGCAGACACATGGATAAACAAGTCCCTTTCCAAGTCCCTCCTAAGTCAGAGCCTGACCAACTCTGAACACTGAGAGCAATAGTTAATATGAGCAAAATGGGTAAATCAGGATTCCTCCATTACAACAATTGTGCCTCTGCTATTAGAAAATCCTATTTGCTTGATGCTGAAAACTTTTACAGAAATTGAACACTGAGTTACGTTGTTTTATTTGCCACTGGCAGATCGCACTGGTTTTTGGTTGTCCGGATCCTATGCTGAGCAGTCCATAGCAATCTGTTGCTTACCCAATACCTGCTTGAATCTGTAAGGTGAGATAAAGCACCAAAGGTCCAAAAAGAGGTAGTCTGACACCATTATTTATTTTCTGCGATTGATTCAGCATAATGCAAGTGGTACCATACAACGATTTCAGTTCTTTTCTAGCCTGAAAGGATGCAAGAATAATAACTATTCCTTCCTTAAGATTCAAGGAAGGTGAGGTTTGAAGATTCTCTTGATTCATCACAAGCAGAGCGTTTAATTCTATTCTGACAAGTGCATTAATTTAAGTCAACACATCTTGGTTGGAAAAGGTATGAATCAACTGATTCCATTTTATTTATATTCAGTAGTAAAAAAAAACCAAAAAGGTAGGTAGGGAAAAAAATCTTGTCTCACTTTTCCTCTACTGATGATCCAGCAGGAAGTAAAGAATAAGGAGTGTTTTGTGTGCAGTTGTAAATTCTCCTACTAATGGCATTCCTTGTGGTACTTTGTGCACAAAGAGTTGAAGTGATGCTAGCTTGTTGTTGAAAGGAGGAGAGGTAGAAAATTAATATCTGACAGGTAGAAGAGGACAATCACAGAAGGGAAGGCAGGAAACAGCAGAGGTCAAATGAAAGGAATAAAACAACCAACAATTTCTGAGAGGTTTCAGAGGCTGAAGCCCTCTGCTTTTCAGTCAGTAAAGCCCTCGGCAGAAAGTCATTGCCTTCTGGACATGTGCAACCCTTATTCACTGAATTCTTTCCACTGTCTCAGGATGCATCTTCACAACACAATATGAGGCCACACTGAGACCCTGAATGAACTCACTCAAAGAGCTAAAGCAACTAAAGCCCTTCTGAGAAGTATATTAAGAACACCACTTTATCCTGGCTAGACTGCTTCTAGTGCTGAGAGGATGATTGAATATATATCTTAAGCTCTAGAGAAAATTGAAGCCATTGGGCGCTTCTGTGCTGTCTGCACAGTACAGAATTTTTCCATCTAGACAAACTCATCATTGCCTTGACTGATGCAGACTACTTCTTTTGTATGGTTATACTTACAGGCCTACTGATGTAAGTATCTGTAATTTCAATTATTACAGGAAAAGAAATAGAAACAAGAAGAAAATCCCTTAAAGAGTAAGTGGATCCACAGAAGTCAATAATAAAATTCACCACTGATCTCGGCATTGCAAGACATTCTTCTTTACAGCCAAAACCATCCTTTCAAACAAGATGGAAAGGTCAAATTAGCATCAGGAACCATGTAGTCCTATTTGTGGTAAATTTATGACTTCTACACCTATTAGGTATGACAACTTCACAATTGTTAGTACATTTATCAAGTGCATGAATCATCCCATCTACATTTGTCGGGCACAAACTCAAATGCCCCTCAGAGAATGTCAAGATACTTAGCATCTAACCTTAACCAATTTCCATGGAAAACAAATAGGTGTTATACCTTGAAAAATCTGACACTAAATTATTTCCCTCAGGTCTTATAAGTAATCAACCACAGAACAGAAAACTGAATCCAATTTTCCAAGTTCAAGGCTGGCAGTCTAATCTTTGCACAGGTTCCCTCTCCTGCGTGTTAAAGCAGAAGCCTGGAAAGGAGCCATTTGGTGTGTATCGGCCAAGCCTTTGACCTTGTTGTGGCATGAGGAATTGGTGGCATTTCTTGGGGCGGGCCTTCTTGGGAAGAGGCCTTTCTATAGGGAGTAAACGCCTACTGTATGTTCATATTGCCTGGAGTAACTTGTGCAGGTATTTATTGCTACAAGAAGTATCATGAATCCACATGATTTTATTTATGTAATTTTTTTAATTTCTTCCGCTGTACAAGTGTTAGGTAACTCAGTGTTAGCATGTTTCTGCCAGAAGCCACAGTGCTGACTACACAATCTGAGGGTTTTTTTACATTGCGAGAATGTGCTGGTGCCCCACCACTTTGTGGTGTGACTGCTAGGAACAACTGCTGACTTCAATGGAGAAAGGGACTGCACAAAGAGAGCCACCTTCTTGAGCAGACAAGGCCTTCAAATTCAGAGGCAGATTTATCATAGCCTCTCTGGGATGTCTGCACTCCCAAGTATCTCATGGTTTCCTCTCCAACAGGCCCAGAGGACTCTCATTCCCCACCTCCACCCCATAAGTGAGTCATAGGTAGAAAAACTTTTCAAGGTGAATGACAAGATATTTTCTCGTCCTTCTGCCCCAATTCCACAGGCTTTACTCAGAAGAGTGATGTAAACCACCGAATCTGGAAGGACTCTTATAATCCTGGGATTTACATCTAAAAATCCAATCAGGATTAGCAATGCCTTCCTCATCTCTAAGGCAAATACATGAGACTATGGATTTGTGGGCTATAGGAATAAATTCTTTGACTTAACAAAGCCTGCTTATTCAATGGAGACAAGAAATTTGTTCCTCGGTGACTTTATAGGACTCACTAAATAACTTTAAATAACTTCCACTGTTAAACACAATCCCCAATGTTCAGTTTCCTGTTCTTAATAACAACAGCAGATTTAAATCTAATTAGTTTGTTTATAATTGAATTCTTCATTTATGAAATATTGTAAAATCTGAATGATTGCTTGACAGTGGGTTCAGAAATTAAACAAGGTCTTGATCCCAAGACTACTGAAATTAGTCTTTTCAATGAGTTTTGGATCAGGCGCTGCATAAAATAGATTTTGTTCAAAAAGCTAAACATATTTTATGTGTGAGAAGAGTCTAGAAAAGCTCCCTTCTCTCTATACAGCCACTGCCTCAAGATCACCTGTTGCTTTCTCAATAAGATTTGAATGGCGTTTTATTTGGAAACAGTTTTATCAACATATCTGGTACACAGCATACTTTCCCTGTCACTCTGTTTCAATTACTACCAGTATTATTATTAATAAATCACAATTAGTTGCTATGGAGATAATTAAATCTGCAAATAAAACATTATGACTGGGCTTCCAAAGCAAATAAGCAGCATCAGGAACAGATTAATCCTAAACTAGCAATGAGTTTATTTCCATGTAAATTGTGTAATCAGAAAAANAAAAAACCACAACAAAACAAACACTCCCAAAAAGCCCCCCTCAAACCAACTAAATCATCCTCCATATCCAGACTGTTTTGCTTACAATAAATCAGGGGTTTCTTTATCGCTAAGGAGAGCTGCTAACAGACGCTCATTATCATGTAGGCAGAAGATAGCTTCACTTAGCCATGCCCAGAAAACTTAGGTATTCCTGAAAGGGAGGTGGCAGATGGGAGGCAGTCCCTTGGGAAAAGAGTGAAACCAAGATTTTAATTAAATTACATTCTAAATGGAACCACAGAGAATAAACTAGGTATAAACATTACACCCAGAAAGGATCCCAAGCAACAAATTTGGTTAAATGTTTTTCCCTGCACATAGAAAAGCCTGAGTTCATTTAAGCATGGGTGGATAAAAGAACACTTTTCTTGTTAGTTGTCTCTAAATTCATTGTGATCGTGTTGCCAAGATCTGTGCTATGTAAACAGATTCTCGTTTACATTTACTTTCATCATTACTGCTGTTATATGTGATTTCAGGAGAGCTAGAAAGCAGAGGCTGGTGTGTAGTAAGCCTTTTAAAACTTTCCATGTTGGCCACTGAAATGCCATCCCCAGGGTGTCCAGAAGGAAAAAGCTCTGCTCTTCTGGAAACCAGAGAGGTCAGAGCTATTGTTGGTCACTCACAGTGTTTGTACAACAGAAATGTCCTTCTACACCCTGTGTTAGAAGAGGCTTTAGCCCATAGCACATCACTAGTGACTGCCAGCAGCACCCTGCAGCCTTACAGTGAGTTTGTAAAAGTGTGTGCCTCAAAAAATTTAACAAAAACACTCAACCCCATTGACAAAATGTCTCTCCAAATATGTTAACCATCTGTCATTCCCATTCCTCTCCTTCCCAACTTTCATAACAAGCGTTAATGGAATTAAGTGTAGTCTCTTCTCCTTCACAATGTTGACTGCAGGTAGTCACGGTCAGAGTCTCATGTAATAGCACTTCAAGAGCAATTCCCATTCTGCTAATTATGTTCTCAGCACTTCATGAAACACAGAGAAGGAATTTTAAAGTATTAAAGTCAACAGCTGAGATGCGATGGAGAAAACTGCTAAGGAAACCTAAGATTTTGAAGTTAAAATAATGAAGTAATTTTGAAGTAATAACAAAGACCTTTACCAGCAAAGGCTTGAAGATCCATCTGTGGCAAGAGAGCCCTTTTCTTTCCGTACAGCCTGGGATCACTTCAAACTAAAGGCTGCTTTGACTTTCCAGATCACATGCATCATGTGTGACTATCACAACCCTGATTTTAGTAAAGGGTTTGAATGTAATGTAAGGGTGTGAATGTAATTGTTATATAACTGCTGCGTAACGGTGTATAACTCTGTGTACCTATAATTTAGTGGCTACATTGTTCTGAGTTGGTTTGCGTGACCAGAACATAGAAACAGTTCTGGTTTCGTATCATAGATATAGGAAAATGGGTAGGAAAACTACTTTTTGTGTGCTATAAATGGGAAAAATATGTACCTCTAGGTAAGTTGACCAATCAGAGAAAATGGCGAGGTATGGTTATGGAAATAAGGTGATATGAAGTAATTCCATTTATCCAATGAAATAAAAGGTCAGTTTCAATAGCAAGAATAGTATGCATATGTTGGAGGGTATTGTTAAAAATGTATAAATACGAATGTTTTGAGACAGGCTGGTGAGCTCGATTTGGGAGTAGGCTCCCTGAGTGTCCCAGTGCTGCAATAAAGAATTACCTGCTCATTCATTTCATGTGAAGGAGTCTGATTTTGCTACTGCGAATGCTAACACTGATTTTTAAAAAGTGTTCAATAGCCACAACTTCAGGTAAACTCAACGGCACCTGGATTTGCCTAGTTCATCAGAAAAGCTGACCGTATATTTTTTAAGCCAAGCAACATTCGCAGCATGAACCAGATTGAACAAATGCATATTTACAGCAATCCTACTTCCAGAAATTCTGAACAAGTCATCAAAGCATGGCATTCTGGCTGGTTGCAAAAATACATCTTTTCTTCAAACAAATAATAAAGACTCTACATCTGGCCTTTTAATCCAAAATGGAAACATTTTTTGAAACATTGAATTTCATGAAAAAAAATTGGAACTTCTGTTTCCTGCCTGGCTTTGCTCTCTCCACCCTCATTCCTGCTCAAGTGTGAAACCTAGGAAACCCAGTCATTGCCACATTCTCCTTTTGCATCTCATGGTCTTGCCAGGTCGTTACAGCTGTGTTTTGTGCTCCAGAAAAAGAGGCTCAGCTGCGTCCATTGCTGAGCACAGAGACTGATAGTTTAGCACATTCAGCTGCAATAGACTTTTATAAGTGCCTTGGACATTAAGCTTCCTCTTTACATATTAAGTAAGGAATTTTGTATGGCAAAAGAATTGTCAAATAAAATCAATTTGAAAATTTCCCAAGCAGGTACTATCCTGTGGGATGGAAAATCCAACACCTTTACATTTGGTTTGTCAGAATATATGCAAAGGTTTTAATTTTTCTCTTAAGGGTATTCTGCTGCTACTTTAATTTCCATAGTTCCTTGCGTTCAGATAGCTCAAGTGTGCTCCCTGCCACAAGCTGAGTGCTTTGGCCAGACAAGTTCCAGGGATGAACTTAGGACAAAACCAACGTCACAAAATCAAAGAGTCACTAGGTTGGAAAAGACCTTTAAGATCATCAAGTCCGACCTTACCTGTCCTCTCCTAAACCATATCCCTGAGCACTTCATCTACCCATCTGTTAAATACATCCAGGGATGGGGACTCAACCACCTTCCTGGGCAGCCTGTTTCACACCCCAACAACTCTTTCTGTGAAGAAATTCTTCCTAACATCTAATCTGAACCTGCCCTGGTGCATCTTGAGGACATTCCCCCTTGTCCTATCAACAGTCAATTGGATGAAAAGACCATCGCCACCTCTCTACAATCTCCTTTCAGGTAATTATAGGTGTGATAAGGTCTCCCCTCAGCCTCCTCTTTTCCAGACTAAACAACTCCAGCTCCCTCAGCTGCTCCTCGTAAGGTTTACTCTCTAGACCCTTCACCAGCCTGATTCACCCCTCTGGATATGGTCCAGGACCTCAATGTCCTTCTTACAGTGAGAGTCCCATAACTGGACACAGTATTTGAGGTGTGGCCTCACCAGTGCTGAGTACAGGGGAACAGTCACATCCCTAGACCTTCTGGCCATGTCGTTTCTGATACAAACCAGAATGCCATAGGACTTCTTGGCCACCTGGGCACACTGCTGGCTCCTATTCAGTCTGTAGTCAAGTCAAAATACTGGAAGTCCTCAAAAGATAAAACTCTTTCTTCCACCATCTATCTCTGCTTAGAAAGTTTTGCTCTTTACTGAGCTTTGTCTTCATCAGTTGTTTTCAAACTGTACACCCAAATGGGTTTGGCGGATATGGGATAACATCTGTTTGGAGCCTCCAGCACCATAAGCACATGCCTCGGTACTTAATGGTTGCAAAATCGCATTCAAGACTGAGCTTCCTTAAGTACATTAGCAAGGCATGGGCCTATCCGGAGCACAGCCAACCACATCAGTGAACAAGAAAAAACTCTACCATGCCCTAACACAAGCAAGTAGCAACCATGATTTGCACTCAGGCAGTCTGAAAATAAGAACTGAGGAAGAAATGTCCATGTTGGAGTAAAACTCAGAGTAAACATTTGTTTTCTACTCTAAGTGTACAAGAGTACCATCTGATGGTACAATCCTATTTGAATTGTCATTTTATCTGAATTTAGATAACTAAATGCTGGATGCTGAATTGCAACTTATCATCTGCTCTTTGTTTTCTGCAGGGAGACACAGCATTTCTGGGGGTGATTCAGTCCACCTACGTGGGATACTTAGCAATGAAACCTTAATTTTTGGTAAAGTTATATCAGGTGAGTCCAGGCTCATGGCACATCTCCATCACGCTTACTCAGGGCACTTTTTAAATGTTTATAGGGCCCTACACTGTTTCTTTCTATTCTGTCACAAGTACACCAACACCAGGGCTATGAAGGCATCAACACAGAATCACAGAACCACAGAATTGTCTAGGTTGGAAGGGACCCCAAGCATCACTGAGTTCCAACACCCCTGCCGCAGGCAGGACCACCACCCTCCAGGTCTGCATCTAGACAAGTTTGCCAGGGACCCGTTCAACCTGGTCTTGAACACCTCCGGGTTTGGGGCATCCACAATCTGTCTGGGCAGCCCATTCCAGAATCTCTCCATAAAGAACTATCACCAATATTGAATGTAAACATTCTCTCCTTTATCTTAAATCCATTTCCCATTGTCTTACCATTATCTACCCTCGTAAAAAGTTGGTTCCTCTCCTGCTTATATGAATGTTTATATATATATTTATATGTTCCAGTATGCAAGTACTGGAAGGCCGCATGAGGTCCCCCTGCAGCCCTCTCACGCATGCTGAACAAGTTCAGCTCCCTCAGCCTGTCCTCACAGGCTTCAACAGACTTTAATCGCCCTGACTAGCTGGCAACCTTCTTTCTCTGTAATCCTCTTCCCTCTGCAGTATTTTCTCTCTGGGGTCTGGGTGTCTGTGCTTGAGGTCAGCCCTGACATGTATGGCACAGCTATGAGCTCTGGAGGTGAAGATCACTCAGCAGGTACTGAGCTGTATTAGCAAGAGTGTATTTATTTAGCCAGCAGCAGAAATAAAGTGATCCTCTACCCTTCCATTTGTCACTTGTGAGATCACCTGTGGAGCACCACGTCCAGTTCTGAGATCTCCAGTAGAAGACAGCATTGACAAACTAGAACAAGTCTAGTGTGGGAACAGCAGCATAGGAGGACTGGGAGACTAGCTTACACAAGTACAAGCAGAAGCTGAGAAACTGGTTTTGTTCAGCCTTAAGAGATAGAAAATGCTCAGGGGAGGACTTACAGCTGTCTTCTGCAACCTAATGGTAAGTTGCAGGGTAGACCCAGAAAACCTGCTTGAAGATACACAGAAAAAGCATAAGAACAAAGCATAAGAAACAAAACTGTGCAACAGGCAACAGTCGCAAGTTGCAACAAAGGAAATTCCAGGTGAAACTTCCTCATCAAGCGTGTTCAATTATGGGTGCTCAAAGAACCTCTGAAATTTACATCTTTGATCTCAAAACTTAACTATACAAGGTCAAGACAACCTGACCAAGCTGACCATACTGTTAGCGGAGATGGGGCTAAATGACATCCCAAGGTCTTCCCCATCCTAGACAAGTCCCTCTGCATATCGGGCTTCCCTCAGCTCCCACTAAGTCAGTTTCCTCTGCCAGCTCCAGTGTGGGCTTTCTATCCATTCTAGTTCTTTACACTAGGAAAATAAAGATAAAATGCATGCTGAAAATGGGAGAAAAGATAAATTAAAAATATTTTAAAAATTCAGAAATGAAGACAAATGTTATTTCAAAGTTTCCCAACCAAACATTTTATTTCAGCATGTTAGTGCAATTCTAGATGTGGTGAAAACCCCAATTTTTGTAGCCTCTACCAGCATATGCATGTGTGTGGGTAAGGTTATTGAGATTGAGCGGTCTGGCTAAGAAGTTATCTTTACTAAAAGAACATCCATTTTGACTAAAAGCTGACAACCTGTCATTGCTTCCAACTCCCCCTTTCTGAGGTGAGGTAAGGCAATACTGAGAGTACCACTCCTACAGGTCCTAGCTTTCCATATTGTCATGTTATTTACTATTTGGTCCCTTAGAACTGTGGCAGTTAACAATATACCTAAGTAGTCTGCCCCTCTCATGGATGGGTACCTGCTTTTGTTAACAGTGAAAGGGTTTCCTCACCTTTCTTTTGTTTCTGAAGCAATATAGAGGCTGGGCCTCTGCTGTCACTTTGGAGGGAACAGGGGAGCACAGGGGTAGATGCTGTCTGAATTTTCTCTTACTATGATAATATTTAATAAAGCTTTTGCCTGACCTGCCCCAAATCGCAATTGTGCAATTATACACTTAGAGTCCCCAGATCCTCCAACACATGCAAATAAAAATGAAAATTTAAGTGCTAAAACCTGTACAACTTTGTACTTTACAAGGGCTTTCACAGCTCACTGAAATACAAAAGATGAATAGAACTCAAAGGTGCAAAAAACCAATCGATCACCCGGAATCACAGGACTGAAACAAGATGGAAAACTTAAAGGCAGTTTTCCTCTCTACAACAGCTCCCAGCAAAGGCAGTGAGGAAATCTGATAGAATCTGTTTTGCATTCAAAGAGGCATAAAGCAGAATTACTGAACGAGTGGGCAGAGCGAGGGAAGCAAATAGGCTGGACAGTGTTCAAGGCAGTAATGGCTGTGAATGCTAATGCTCTTGCTGCAATTCCTAGCTAAGCCAATTTACTGTGATGATAAACAGCAATAAAACACTGTCCTGCATCATGCTTCTACCATAATATCATGCACTGCATGTAACAATTCAAACATAATTAACTTCGTAATAAAATTGTGCCATGGTGCCTTGCTTTAAAGTATACCAAGAAGATAAGGAAATCCTGCCCTGAAGTAGAATTGTTTCCCTCTCAGGGTGGGACAAAATTGTACTTTCACCCAAGTACATGTGTCTCAGTGTAGCACTGTTGGATAAATTTCTTGCTTTGTGGACTTCATTACAGCACTCCTTTCATTAAGTGAAGAACAATATTTATATAAACTACCTGGGACTCACTTAGGTTATTAAATCTACTTCCTATAGAATCTTAATCCCACCACCATTGGGGTGTAGATTTATATTACAAAGGGTTTTGTCTCAATTTTTCTTGCTTTGCAGAAAAACAGCACATCCCATTCACTAATGCAATAAATACTCCCTTCTTCAGAGCTTGGAGGTGTCCTATGGCATTTGAGCAACTCTCAGTGCTTGCTTCTCAAATTCCTCACAAGTATGACACTGCGATTAGTTCCTGAAATTTACAGAGCTTAGATAAGGCTCAAACTTCTCTGAGTTTCTTCATAAATGTTCTTTCATAAGCAATTTTTATTAATATCTGGATGGTTTGTGCAAGATTCTATGAAGAGCTCAGTTAAAGAAACTGATTTGTAAACCTATGGATAAGATGCTTACTTCCTAGAACTAAGTGAATGGGAGAAAGCTTATAGATTCTGAATTAGGATCAGCAGTCAGGTAGAGTTGGTTGACTTCAGTTAGCTTGTATCTATCAGCTTGTTTTTCTTTCTCTTATGCATGATTTTCCAGCCGACTGGATTGATGGTTTTTGTTTTTTTTTTTTTTTGAATAATAATAGTAGTATCATCTTAGAACAAGCTCCCGATACTAATGCTTTTACCACTGTCCAAAAACTTTTGAAGATGAACCTCTTAATTATCAATTGATCACTTGCAAGGCTGTTGGAGGTAGTTAATGTACTGAAGAGTAGGCTGAATCTAATAGACACTGTCTAGAATTTTGTAAATATTAAAAAAATATGCAGCAATTAGTCTAAATGGACACTTTTGTAGATATTAGTAACACATTTTTGCAGCAATGGTAATGTAGAATGTGTGTACCAGCACATTGTAAGATTTCAAGCGGGACTATCTCCGAGAACAAGAAAACTCAAGGCTACAAGGGCCCCAAGACCAGTCATGCACCTCAGGTAAACAAGCAGAGGAAGAAAAAGGCTATTGTTCATGGCAAAACCACAGTGATGACAATGAGCAGATGAAGTAAGCAGACACCAGGGTCCTCGAAGACCACATAAAGGCTGTAGCATGCATGCAGGAAAGGGTGGAAGCCTATGATAATGAGTTCCGAAAAAAGTAACAAATACGTTAATAATTTCTTAGAAAGGTTGTGAATATGTATGTATAACTGGCATATAAGCCATGAAACTGATTTCTTTGGTGTGCACATTAGGAGGAGATATCCCCTGTGTGCCAGTGCTGCAATAAAGAATAGGCACCAAGACTACTGAGCTTTGACTTTGGCTTTTCACGGCATCAGTATCTCAGATAGCTAACACAGGCTGAAATCTCTGTTGTTCTCTCTTCTGTGTTATAACTTAGCCATGCCAGAATGAAAAGTACTCTAAATCTGCTGTGGCTGTGCTTTCAAACTGAGCTGGGTTTGTCTGTGGTGGAGTTAAGTTTCTTCCTAGAAGCTAGTATGGGCAGTTTTGGATTTGTGCTGGAAACAATGTTGATAACACAGGAATTTTTTTGTTATTGTCAAGCAGTGCTTGCACAAAGCCAAGGCCTCTGCTGCTCCTCACTCCACCCCACCCCACCAGTGAGAAGAGTGAGGGTGCATAAGGAGTTGAGAGGGGACACAGCTGGACAGCTGACCCCAACTCACCAAAGGGATATCCCATACCATACAGTGTCATGCTCAGCATATAAAGCTGAGAGATGAGGGAGGAAGGGAGGGGAGATGTTTGGAGTTACAGCATTTTGTCTTCCCAAATATCCATACGCCACGATGAAGCCCTGCTGTCCTGGGGATGGTCAAACACTTACCTGCCAGTGGGAAGTCATGATGGAATTCCTTGTTCTCCTCTGCTTGTGTGCATGGTGTGTACTTTAATTCCCAAACCATCTTTATCTAAATCCATGAGTTCTCACATTTACTTTTCCAATTGTCTCCCCCATCCTGCTGGAGGGAGTGTGCAAGTGGTTATGTTGTGCTTAGCTGCCAGATGGGGTTAAACCATGACACACAGAGCACACAGAGTACCCATTGTTGTGCTTTAGCCCCAGTCGCAGCTGAGCACCACACAGCCCCACCCAGCAGGATGGGGAAGGGAATGGGGAGACAAAGGCAAACCTCATAGGTTGGGATAAGGACAGTTTACTGGGACAGCAAAGGGTGAGGGGGCAGGGGGGAAAGAACAACAACAGGACTTATAACGAATATGCAAAACTAGTGATACACAATGCAGTTTCTCAACGAACTGCACAACTGAGACTATACAGCTCTGAGCCATCCCAAATCTGGACTGTCCCCATGGAGCCATGCTGATCCTCCCCAACTAGGCCTCTTTTGTACTGAGCATGATATCATACGGTATGGAATATCCCTTCGATTAGTTTGGGCCACCTGTCTTGGCTGTGTCCTTTCCCAGCTTCTGGTAAAACCTGACCCTACCCCAGCCGAACCCAGGACACCCATACTCTCTGAAAGCTTTGCAGTCTTCACCTTTTTATCCACACAGTTGAAGGAACACAATTAATGCTGCGGCACAATGGCATCAATGTAGTAAATCAGAATTCAAGACTGTATGGCAGGGGACAGGCAACTATTTTGAAGCAGAACATGTTTCCACCACTGACACTGCCATAACTAATGTCACTGTCACCCTAATGAAATAGCTTGAATCCTAGGTTATTTTGATTTTAGATGAGAATGAGATTTTGATTTTAAAGGAGTTATAACAACTATGAGAATATAAAGCAAGTTAAGGCCCTTAGGAATAGGTAACTAGTACAGTGTGTGCCTTGATTACTACAGGAATCATTATGGACTCGGAATTAAAACAATAGGTACTGGTTATGGACCAGTTATGAGTTACAATCTAAGCACAGCTCTTTTTCTCCTTATAAGCGTCTTATGTACAGTCCTGCTGACTTCCCACTATATCTCTGAAGAGAAGACCTTTGTTTCAGGCTCACTTTTGCTTTCTTCATCAGAATGTTCTGAGAAACTGTGTATAGGTGTTTTGGGATCTTGATGACCTGTTAAATCTAGGTGCTATCAGCACACCTCTTGTACCTGTACGTGTACATGTACGTGTACTCTTGTACCCCCACATGCTTGTTTCAGTAGGTCCCATACCCAGACATCTCCATTTAGGCTAGGGTGTTCCTTGGTCCACCAGAAGGCCCTGTCACCTCTTGCTTTTTGTGAGCCCTAATTCTCTCGGATCAGAATGGTTTGAAACAGCTAAATTTTGAGGAGGTGGGACAAGCCTTAGTATGTGCTTTCATCCCTGGGTTTGTAGCTGCACTTATGCCTTGGTCCTTGCCTAGGAATGTCCCCTATGCTGTGGACAGTCCTCTGCCCAGCCCAGCACCTTGTTTGCTCAGGCACCTTTCTCCTAATTCATGGGATGCCTTGGCATTGCCACCCACCCAGGCAAGCCTAGTCACCATTTGCCTCGAGCCACTGGCCCTGACCCTCCTGAGACCTACCAGCATTAACATATCCTACAGGTCTCCACACTTCTGTCACATCATTGAAAAATAGATTGTTAGCAGAATGAATGCAGATTTTCTACCACCGCTTTTTTTTATTCTCAAATCCGCTCATAACACCCAGCAATTGCTTTTACAGCTTCTTGTCTGACTCTGATTTCCACATACAAAACTCTTGAAGTTAATTTGATCAGGAGTTTTTAAATTAACTTTTTGTATATACTAATAGCTAATTTTTGTTTCAAATAAATTTAATCTAGCCTAAGCCTCAAACACCGGAAAGTGTATGTTATTCTAGACTGAATTACTGTATTATTTCAATTAATGTAATAGATTGCACATAATATTTCCAGTACTAAAAATATAACCTTTTTATTGCCAAACCATGTTCCCACTTCTGTAAGAACTTCAGCATTATTTCACTAATGTTGCTTAAAGCATTGTAGGAAGGTTACTCAAAGTAGATAAATCCAACTGAATTAAATTTTTAACAATAAATAAAGCTTTATATACTGCTTTTCACAGAGTATTTTAAACCTCATGAAATATCTGTTGTCATCCTGACTCTCACTACATACCCCACACTAACTCTTGAATCATTAGGGGTTTACAAAACAAAGGAAATTTTCAGCAGCTAACCCTTATCACAGAGCTTGAGGAAAACCCCTCAGTGATTAATTTCTTACTACAGACTGTTTTTGTTGTTGTTGCTTTTCATTTTACAAGGATATCCTTCATATCTTGCATTTAATGTTATGGATTTAGTCTGTTTGAAGGTAATAGAAAAAGTTTTATTTTCACCATTAATAGCTAGTTTCTCAGTGGGCTGGGACTAGAATTTGATTATCACAACACATGGGAAATGACTGTGTGACAGCAAAATCAAACCCAACATACAAAATATATATTCATTTCCATTTTAGATACTCCTCACTGGTTTTACTTAAAGTGCTGACCTCAATAGCATTATATACATCATAAAGTTAAGCAAATACAGGACTGAGCCCTTTGTTCCTAAGTTATTTAAGATCTTCAGGTCTGATCATTGGCTAGTTTTAACATTCTACTGACTCATTTTGATGTCTTTTCATGCAGAGTGCTACCTACTGAGGAGACTCACCTCTGCCCAATTTTACTCGCATGTTTTCATCAGCTTAGGAACACAGGTGTTAAAAGTCTCCCAGAAGTTTGGAATAAGATAGAGATTTGTCACATGATTTTCCTACTAGGAAAAACAACGATGACCCTCAGGAAATGTTGGGTTTGGGTTACCAGCAGTCATGGCTGGCCTCTGTGTGCTCACAGAGCAGCTGATGGCCTCGTGGAAAAACATGATGTCTTTCAGTTTTTCTTTTCTTTCTTTGTTAGGCAGCTTCCCTCGTAGACCTTTATTAAAAAAAAAAAAAAGGAAAAAAAGCAGAAATTAAGACATCAGATTCTTGACTCTGACAAGACATGTCTCTGCATGAGAAGGCCCTCTACTGACTGTCTCCAAAAGCAGATGCTTTGAGCATGATTCACCGCAGAAAACAAGAGCAGCAGTACAGTTACTCCACAGTATAGACAGATTTTAAAATTAATGCAGTGCAACAAACTTTAGAAATAGCCATTTTGGGGCTAAAGAGTAAGAATTTCACAAGGCTTAAGAGTCACATATGAAAGGCAAGGTGATAGCTACAATATGACCTGCTCAGAAGAATGAGTGCTACCTGGGTCTGTGAACTTACTACATCAGGATTGATGTGAATCTGAATAAAGACAAAATGTCACATATCAGTATAATCAGAAACTCTGAAGGATATGCAAAAAAAAACTTCTGCTAAACCATGTTTGGGTTTGATTCCCAAATGGCTGTAGATCAGGCATCACACTAAGGACACTAAGAGCTATACTTGTGGTAAGACATGGTAGAAAGCTGCCTCCATCTGAATGCTTAGGTATTTCTTCCAAAACTGAAGATTTTGATCATAGTTTCACTATTCTAGGTCAGTGTTTGGTTGAGCAGTGATGGCTAGGCAGAAATTTATATTTCAGAGAGATACACTGTAGCGATCAGATTTCATTGTTTCTCCATACTAAGCACCTCTGATTTTGACTGTGGCTCTACCAGACAGTTGACCTGTTCTCAGGTGATAGGAAACGGCCTTCCGGCTGCTTTTGCAAGAAGTTTGGAGGCAGGGAAGGATGTAAAATCAAGCAAAGTATCTAGACCAGCTTTAGTTGCAACCCTTACTGAACAACTGGTTCTTTACTTACCTAATTACTACTGAACATTTCTGTTAAGTTTGCTAATTATATAAGTGTAAGGTGCAACACTTCAACTCCCAACCCCGAGCACCAGAAAGAGAAGATTCATTATTCAACATTTAAAATTTTAACAGAAAAATGCAGCATTTACCCAGATGCATTTGCTGTTCTTCAGCGAGTGTTTTTCATTAGCCACAGGCAACCACTTATGACAGCAAAGCGAGATTGAGACTAAATTACATAACAAAGTTTGTAGTACCACAGGAAAATCCCTGCTTTGAGCTAATCAAACACCCAGTCAAGGGAACTGATCTTCTCAAATAATATAAAATTGGTTTACAACAGAAAAACACAATGAGGGTGAATTCAGAGACTGTTGCCATCAAGAACTTACTGATCACTATGAAGTTACTGAACAACTCACTGTGCCCAACAATGCATCTGACCAGTCCCAACCATTAAGGAAACCTTTGAGCTGTGCTAGGGGTTAGGTTGTGTGATAGAGGCTTGTTTCTATGATCACAAATGAGCCCGGAGGAAACCTCAATAATCTGGTAAGAGAGAGGAGGCCTAGCCCTGGGCCCTCCCAGGGCTGCACCAAGAGAGCCTCAGCCCCAGAGGCCAGGAGGATATCCCACACCAGAAAAGGGCCATACCACAAGTACAACAGTCATTATGGGACAGCAGGGACAAGCATTTGGGGATCATCCAGGACTCATAATGGAATGTTTAACAGAGGAACTGTAGCTGGGAGAGGGGGAAGGAGCTAGATTATTTGGAATAAAACATATTTTGTACAACAGAAGGATAAGAGGTGGAGGAAAGGGAGCTGGTCATGCTTAAGCAGGGCTGTCCTGTGTAGCATCAGATCACCACAATCTTCAACAAACCTGGAACGGCAACGGCATGAAGTGAGGGTGTGTGTGTCAAGGTATGATCACTAGTGACTATCAAGCTAGACAGCCAGCAGGGAAGTTAAGTGGCCTGGAAGCCAGGGTGCACACATGTGTGTGCTTCCAAGGCACAAGCAGAGGAGTTGGAACCAAAGCAATCAAAATTAGCTTGTGCAGTGTGTAATTTTGTAACCAAGTTAATAGGTAATGGTAGATGAGGTAATGGGTGTTGAAACTAACAGCCCATGGCAATGAACATACTGCTATGTGTCTTGTACAACCTTGCCCCATCTTGACAGTAGGTCAAGGAAAGTTGATCATGAAGCAGATCATTCTGGACAGGTGATTTACACCACACAAAGCTGGTGATACTGTGCATGCCCAAGAAGAAAGCTGTGTGACCACCAAGCAACACCAAGGACCCTCAAAGACCACTGACTCAAATCACTTAGCATGCATAGTGGGGAAAATATGCGGATAACTTCTAAGAGATCATTATCATAAGACAGCCTGTTCCAAGAAATATAATGCATATGTACATTTTGATCCTATATAATCTATGTGTTGTTGATCATGTGACATGCACGTTAGGTGGAGCTATTCCCTGCGCATCCAGCACTGCAATAAAAGAATGCCTGCCTTTTAACAACACAGTATTGGTGTCACGAGGTTTATTCCTGGTTTTGGTGACAGAGACAGCTACTAAAGGGACAAGGAGATCCAGATCCAATGCTGAAGAGACCATTGAGTTAACTGAGCAACAAATTTACATATAAGTGAGTGTGTGTGATAACACATATGTTTCTATGCATTAGGCAGTTGGAGATGAGATGACCCAAGGGCCATTTACAGGGTAAAATGAGCTTCTAAGGCCATCACCTGGATGGACCCACATGATATATTTGTAAGTATTTCCCACCAACAGATCTTAGTCTCGATCAACCAGAAAGGATGAGGCTGTTGGTGCTGTTTGCACTTGCATGAGGAATGAGTGTTCCAGTCTGTGTTCGTCTGTGGGACTGGTTGCATGTACACATGTGAGTGCACTGTACACCCACAGACATGTTTGTGTGCACGCATATTGGGAGCACATGCTCAGCCCCACAGCTAGTTGGACCTGCAGGCATGGAGCTGTGGCAGCCTCTTCCTTATCAAACAACAGGATTTAGGAACTCCTAGCAACAGATTCAGCAATAATATATTTTTCAATATATCAAAAAAAATTGGAGGGTAAACTTAGACAAGATTTACTGATGACAAAGTAACTGGCTGCCTTGGAATTGATTTGTGAAGAGCAGCTATTGGCTTGTTCAAGGTTTTGGTCTGCAATGCTATTAAAACTTCTTCAGGTAAAGAATAGCTGGAAGCTGTAAAGCTTCAGCAAAGGGAATGAAACTATCAGCAAATCTTTCCAAAGCTGGACAAACAGGGGAACTTTTATCAGATCTTTCGGAAATCTCAGGAATTAAAGGTTCCATTTTTTATTCCCCTAAAAGCAAAAGCAAGGACAATGGATGCCATTGTCAGCTCTTCAAGAGAGCTCAGCTATTAGCCCCCATAAAACTTTTTAATCCAGTCTAAGCTTATGGAAAATACCAAGTAAGAATTCAGAGCTGAAAGCAAAATGTGAATCCAATGCATTGGGACCACAGCTGGAAAGCAATGCCAAAGGGAACTTTGACAACTGGTGGATGACTTGAGCATCACCCACCACAGACCCCTAACACAATTGAGAAATATAACCATGCCCATTTCTGTCAGATAATGAATATATATATATATATATATATATGTAATAGTGACTGACTTCTATCTACAGAACTGTGAAAAAGTAAAATTCTCTGCTTCAGATCAGTGATAAAAAATTATGGTGGGCAATGAAGATTTGGAAGGAGACTGAGAAAGAAAAAGAACGTGATACTGTCTCAAATACACATCTAATGCCCTGCATGTGCCTTATAGTGCTACATGCTATAAAAGCAAGCAAGAAATTATTACTTGTAAGAAAATTTCAGTAATGGCTCTCTTGCTTTCTGACTGGTAGGTATCCCCTCATAGACACACACAAACACAGTTTGGTATTGTGTAGCTGCAAAATACTTCCATTTCCGGTATAGCTTAATATCAGGCTTGCTGCCAGTGCACAGAACGTTTGCATTTAGTGTGAGAAGAAAAAAATATTCAGGTTTTTCCCAGACTTCTACAGCTCTGGTGACCATGGAGTCCACTACCCGTATGGTAAGTATTGCCCCTATGAAATTCTAACAATACATATAATGTCCTTAGCATCCTTCATGCTTTATACAGCTGGCCTCCTTATGATCAATAAATAGCAATACTTAAGGCATAACACAAAAAGAAACCCGAACCCACACAAAAAATCCCCGAACTCCCACATTATCACTTGGGAGGTATCATCATCAAAACTGCTATTACCACACACAAAGCAGTACTCTGCATGGCTTCTCATACCTAAACTGAGTCCACAGACTTAGATGCTTAGATGTCACCAGAAAGCTTAATCCAAATTTGACATTTTAGGTTGTATCATCTGCTAAAATTTCTGGTAATGGGTTCATTAATTGGAACATGTTGCCTGTTTGGAACATGGTCTGGTAAGCATTGTGACCCCGACAAATGGGCTGAGCTGTAAGCAAGCACTGACTGGAGAGAGTCCAAGGGGCTTTAATCCTTCCATTATCCTCAACATATATTCACTAAAAGGTTTTAGAGGGTTTGGGGCTGTTTTTATTTTTGTTTTGATTTTGTTTGGGCTTTTTTTGATAGCCATTTGGAAGGAGCAGTATCCATTGCAGGGAGGAATATCATGTAGGTAACAATGGCAGCCAGGCCTGTCATCCTGGCACAACTCGTAGTAAGGAAATAGTACAGCTCCCTTGGAGCATGGGCTGGGTCCCATCCCAGAGAGTCAAAGGGGGAGAGGGAGTGCATGTGGGCACAGCAGAGCAGCTCTGCAAATCTGCACAGGCGTAAACCATGGTCACTGCCATCTGAAAGTCTAGTCTAAAGCAGGGTGCCTCATCAAATTTTGGGGGAGAGCTGGGAGAACACCCCAAATGATCCCTGGTTAGCAGGTTGCTCCCAGGATGTCACTGGAGATGCAATTTTTGAGTGGTGGGCCAAATCACACGGGAACTTCTGAGAGTCAGAATCCTTAGTGTGGCTTTTTGGGGAAGACACCCAGGATAACTCAAGCTCCCCTATATTTTATTGGGTGAGGATAGTAAATGAAGGCTGAATTATTTAAACTGGAGGCAGAAGAAAGCTGACATGATTTATCGAACCTTTGTCAAACAGCAAGTGACAATTTCTTTAATTTTTTTTTAATTTCCTAACCCGTGTCAGATGAAATTACATTTAGGTCAAAAGAATAAAAACTGTACATGGCAGGGAGAGTGTGATGAGGAGCTGTAGTGAAGATAACTTTGCAGAGACAGAATGGGATCTGGAGAAGACAAGACAGTGGAGGAAGGAGTGCTGAAGTTACAGGACAGAAATGTGCAGATGTTATTTCCTGCACCAGAACTCCATAAAAAACCCAAAATACATTTAAAAGGGGAATTAAAATAACAGAGAGAAGCCTTTCACATTCATATTTAGAGATTAATGATCATGGAATAACTGACCCACCAGCACTTTATGTGGAAAACTGTGCAGGGGAGAAGAGCTTGCTGCCAGGTAACAGCAACCAGAGAGATTTCTGCCCCTCTGCCGAAATACATGTGACTCTGGCCCCACACAAAGCAGCCTCCAAGCTGGGGGCTGCACAGCTGCACCCCTTCACACCTGCCACACCAGTCACTGATAAGTAGGGCATGGGGGCCTTGTAAACTCACTCTTCAAAGATATTTGCTATGTAAAGAAGAAAATAAAATGGTAGAAATAAATTACTTTGCTTCGCTATGTATTAAATACACATGTAACAGGATTTTCGGATCACAGAATCACACAGAATCACAGAATGTTAGAAGTTGGAAGGGACTTTGAAATATCTTCTAGTCCAACCCCCCTGCTCAAGCAGGATCACCTAGATTAAATCACACAGGAACGCATCCAGATTGGTCTTGAACGTCTCCAGAGAAGGAGACTCTACAATCTCTCTGGGCAGCCTGTCCCAGTGCTCTGTCACCCTCACAGCGAAGAAGATTTTCCTTACATTCAGATGGAACTTCCTATGTTCCAGCTCGGACCCATTGCCCCTTGTCCTGTCATTGGGCATCACTGAGAAGAGCCTGGCTCCATTCTCCTGACACTCACCCTTTACATATTTATAAACATTGGATTATGGCTTACAAAATGCTGGACAGTTCTGTTTGGAACGTGCGGTCCAGATACCATCCTGTATGGATGCCTTCATCACCTTTCTCTTCACCCTTATCCTCTGACTGAGTAGGTCTATAGACTAAACATGGCTGGTGACAGTCCAGCGTACACCGTCTTGTTCCACCAACCATCTGAAGCAGTTATGCTCTGGGCCACAGTGCTAACCCTGGAACAAGTGCACTTAAACAAATTTTAGAAGCTGTGGAAAAAAAAAACAAAACAAAACAAAACAAACTACCAGGTAACTTATAAAATTGGATCTTAATGGTCCTGCCTGTCTGCACTTCACGATGACCAAGCTACTTGCACCCTAGCCAGCTCAGGCACTGAAAGTAATTTAACCACAGAAACTTGGGACACTTATCGCTGACATCTCAGATATATTTATCTTTCTCCTTTGTCAAGTTTTACAGATATGCTGAACTCTCTGCAACAGAACAACACAGGAAGTTTCAAGCTAAATTAGCTTCAGATAGATCTACAAAAATCCCCTTCTCTCTGCTCTGGTCCCACTCATGAAGCTGCTGACTACCTAGACAATGCCTTGTGGTGGGCATGGAACCCAAATGTGCCACCCGGTGCCTTTCCCAGCAGAGCAGTAACTCTCTGCTTAGTATGTGGGGGAGAGGATGATGCCGATGCCTATTATGCAAGAATAGAGGACACTGATCACGTACACACATTGCCAGATAGCAGGAGATTTCAAGCAGCACTATTTTTGCTCATAGAGAAGCTCTAGTGTAAAAGCAGATAACTGTGACATTTTCAGAGGGTCAGCCCTGCAGTGCCAGTGCAGATCAGAATTTCAGAAGCGCAAAGAGATATAAAATTAACAGAAGAGCTGCTTTCAAGTCACAGAATCTTTGTTTTGGTAGACTCGCATGCTATGCTGACAAACACACAACTTTGCTGCCTTTACCCTCATGTCCAGTGACATTATCAAGAACAAAATGGTGTTGAGAACCCTGCTTTAGGCTGAAGGAAGAAGAGATACTTAACTGGTCATCTGAGGACTGCTGGAAGCTATTTTGTACTGGGGAGAATGATAAGACACATTAATATACTCCAACATTTTAAAAGCATAATTTAATTGAAAATTCATTCCCTCGGGGAAAAAAAATCTCAAAATGGGATTTACTTGACCAGACATTGTGGTTGCTGTTATGGTGATTAAGAAGCCTGAGATAAGCTGTGACTGGAACATATACTGACATTAAACCCTTTGATTAAAAAAACAAATACATCATTTACATGCAATAACTCAGTGATGGATAAAAATTATAGTTAGAATGAACTGAGATCTAAATGACAGCAGAGGGTGTGAATTTGCATGTCGTAGCAAATACTTTGCATTTGGGATGACTGTGGTTTCACACTGTCAGAATGATGTGGGAATTGAATTGTACAGGATTTATCCTATGAATGTTTTATGTAGAAGACAGTCACAAGCGTGCGAGTTAACAAAAGCCTGAAACCAGTGTGTTATACCTTCATAAATCTATTACTCTTGCTACTTTATAAAACACAAATATTCTGGGACAAGTGTCCCAGAAAGTGATTTAGTCCGAGTGTGGTGGAAATAAATAGACATAGAATGAAACTCAACTCATTTTCCCAGTGACTTATCTCTGGAATTTGAGTACAAATCCCTTTATCAGCCAGCATAATAATTCACACAGCCTTCAGCACTGGGAGCATTCTGTATCTCTGTTTGTGTTAACGGGAAAAAGAACATAAGCCCACTTTCGATGCTGTAACATACACAGTTCTGACCACAGTACCACCAAAGCTAAGCTCCCTTTGGATGCAGTAGGCTAAGGCTACAGCTTGACCATCAATTTCCTTTTCAGTGTGTAAGTATTGTCCAGCTCATAGTTCATAAACAGGTTTTGGTAATGTCTAGTGCACCAGGGTGGGTTGTAAAAGTGCCTTAGTCTTGGATTGCCTTGAGGCTCTATAACTGCAGAGACAACTCATGGGAAGCTGTGCAGATAGCTCAAACCTGAGATGGCCAAGGCCAAGAGTAAACAGGGCAGTGTTGCATAATTCAAAGAGTCAAAACCTCAGTTAGGCCTTGAAATTCTTCAGCAAATAATATGCCCTGAGTCTTGATAAAAACCACTATTCAGTTGCCTAAAGGTAAGATGAAGGTAAGCTGGAGGTTTCTGTTTGGCTTCAAGGTACACAGACAATACAAAGACAAAACAGATAGAGTATACAGAACTGAACCTCTCCCATAAATAAACACCCCAGATGGTACTGTCCACTCAGGCACATTCCTGCCTGCTATCAGTAGCTCAGGGAATAGAACCCCTGGGATTCGGAATGAGAATTGAAAGTCTTCAACTAGGAGAGGAGAGTCTTCTCCCCTGGCCAGAATGCTGGCCAAGGTAACTTATTGAGAGCCCTTAACTGGAGGAGCGTAAGTGAATATATGGTTTGCTTTAAGTTTGTAGTTGACTAACACACTGTATTATTCAGTGCACTTGTGACCTGTGCTAGTGTGCTCCATGAATCACCTGTGGGTTGTATTAGTGAACTCTATGAATTGCCCATGGGCAGCAATAGTGAGCTTTGAATTTCCTGCAGGTTGTGCTAGTGCATTTTGTCGATCTCTTATGGTTGAAATAGTGTCATCTTCCTTTTAAACTGCAAAACTGCATTTCTCCATTGTATCCACAAAACCTGCAACAGTGACACACTGGATCGGCACGTGTTGTTCAAATAAATTTTTTGCTTGAACGCTGGAATCTAGTCTCTTTTCATCATACAGTGACAGTATCATCTCTGGCAACTTCCAAGATGTTTGTTCACCCTGCACACATCATTCCTTTAGCATCGCCAGTGCTCTTCTACCCCATGTCCAGCACTACCTGGGGTGCTCAAATGGACACGGAGCAGAATACAGGTGGAGCAGCTAAGTGACTTGAGCTGCTGATGCCGCCACCGAGCTCCATGCTGGCCAGGCCATGCCCAGGCTCTGGTCACAGATGTTTTAATAGCTCAGTGATGTTCCCCTGCTGCCAGTAAGAGTATTTATCTAATATGAGAAGTGCATTTCTCTCTTCTACTTGAGAAATATCCCATCATTTTCAGCTCTTAAGGAAATTGCTTCATGAACAAAGAGCTCCCTTTGTCCAGGAAAAGAAATCACTTTTTGTCACACACAGGCAAGGGTGGTAGATACTGGATATAAGGATCAGAGATTTGAAGAGATTTCACCATGCTTCTTTCCTAATTTCAGCAGCTCCAGAGACCAGAGCCATACAGCTAAATTCATACTGAACAAAACTGTAGTGACCTTTATTGTGAATTGCTCTAGGGCTCCTAGGCCTTGGAGAATATAACAAAAGTTAGATAGAAAAGAGCCTTCAGCTGTGAAGTCTGCCTCTTGCAAAGCCTCTGATAAGCCACAAAGGCAGGTGGAAAACAAGATGCCCCTGAAACACCACAGTTCACATGCAATCACACTTCTTTCAGTGTTAACAGCTAAAGTTTCTTCATGGTCCCTGAGCACAACCCAGTCTCTCCCAAGACCTCACTGTAAGAAGGCTGACTCCTTCCTACATCAGTGTTTGGGTATGCTCTTCTCTCACTACCCCATCAGCCTTCAGCACACCTCTTTCCCTCACGGTCCCACCACAAAACCTAACATGCACTCTCAGGTCACCAAGTGCATTTCGGGCCAAGGCTAAGACATACACAAAAAATGACCTGCAAGTCAGCTCAGGTCTGTAGGACAACCATGAAACACATACCCTATGTAGCTTGGAAGTGCTCAGACACCACACCCCTGCAAGGCACAAGAAGGACAACCATGAAGCAGACTTTTGTTAGGAAAGCTTCTTTCACCAGATCTCTGCAGAACTGACTGATTCCCCATTCCATGCCCCCAAAAGCTTTTTTTCTTAGATACCCACAGAAACAAACCACCACACAGAAGGGCATTTAGGTTCACTGGTCAGGCCCTGAGAAGGACACTGCCAGGAGCCTTGATGCTTCTCCTCTGGAGCTGCTCAGAGCCAATTCCAAACTGATTCAGCTCAGGCAGAGTACAAACTCAGTGAAGAGAGAGGGTAAGAGACTAGGCGTAGCATCTCCAGCATGTACCATGTCCAAGAGGCTACAGCAATTTCACACCGAGGTCTGCTCCCTCGTGGCCAGCTGGCAGGGAGCGCTGAAGAAGCCCGGATTGGCAGAAGACTGCACATACATGCCTTCAACCTGCAAAACCATCCTTCTAAATGCTGCTCCTTCAGTCAAGGAAGTTCTGCAGGCCACATAGCTTTGCTTGGTCCTGACAAGAGCCTCTGGCAATCCCTCACTTATTTGTTGATGGTTTTTATTTAAAAAGCAATACTTTTTTTAAAGTGTAAACAGGAATGTTTGGCATGAAAGGCTTTTAACTTTCATCTGGCTTATGCCTGTCTCAGGATCAAACACACATATTGTAGACACCTAATAACCTTTTCCAACTAAATGAGAAACAAAATAAAACCTGGAGTTTGAGTCAGACTTCTGATTACAGAAGACTTTGAAACTAAAGTTAAACATAAAATTTTGTTTTGAAGTCTGAAAGTTTTTAGGGCTGCAAAAGATTAAATTAAATTAAATTAATTAAGACCCTTTAAGGTGTTTCCAATGCCGCAGAGCTAATCTACTGGTGCAGAACTAACCTACTTTACATGCAGGAAATTTTTTTCAGGCACAACTTCTTGCCAATGAAGTAGGGAGCAAATATATGTTAAACTACAAAAACAAACAAACAAACAACAATGAATAAAGAACCAGAGGGTTTGATCCTTAAGACCAAATACAGTGATTCCCATTCACTGGGAACACCTTTCAATTTCACAACAAAGCATGAGCTACCAGACGGCATAGCACTGAAATATGCTTATTGGCAATTGAAACACAAAATGTAATAAAACCCACGAGTTATGATAAACAAAATGAGCATAAGACCAATAAGGGTTGGAGATTAGAGCGGTCAATTTTTCCTTTAAAATATGTGCAGGTACAGGGTATAAAAATAGTTCCTGACCTAGATGCTAAGTAATAGCATGTAACAACAGCCAGACCACTGTTCTGGAGGAAACTGGATTGGGAATCAGCCTCTCACCATCAGAGCGACACCAGCACAGCTGCACCACAAAAGGAATAAAGAAGGAACCAGCAGTCAACTCCGATCATCCAGGCTTTCACCAAGGGGCACAGATCTACAATGCTGAACACAAAGAGCTAGTAAGGGTATTCACCAATAGCCTAAAGCTCAGCAAGGGATAAACTGGGCAAGAAACTCCGTAGAAGAAGGGACTAGTGACCATCATCCCCCAGCAGAGCTCTGGAAAGGGCTACCACCCCCAAGCTGAGCTGAAATAGCCCCAAGGGCGTGGTGTGGCTGGAAGCCCCATGTGGGGATGATCAGCTCATTAAGTCCCATTAGCGTCCCATTAAGCACTTCCACTGGTAGTTCTTCAGGCTATGAAAGGCAATGGCCAGCATGCAGGAGAAACTGCAGAAGCAACTGAATGCAAGACTGCAAATGGAAATGCAACAAGTATCTGGACCTATGGACTTTCATAGCCTTTCCAGGTGTCTGAACTTACGTATAAGCTTATTGGGCAAAACAAGGTCAAAAAGGTTGACTATGGAGTAGGACAATTCTTAAGAAAGCTTGGAATGAAGCAGATCAAAGACCACCTAGTACTTTGTGTTTAGAATTTCCTTGTTTATTTGTTTGCTATTTTTTTTAATGTTGTAACTTCTCTTTTCTTCATACACACTGTGTTTTCTGACACCATCACCAAGAAGCCTATAAGCTATTTCCCTTCTTCTGGCACAGCAATATCTTTTGAAGAGTGATGATTCCAGACATCCCTTCTGGCCTTGGTTATTCTGATTCAAAGCCATTTTGGGTACTCAGCTTGTAGCACTTCTAAGCAACCAATTTTCAAAGGATGTATGCTTAGAAAAATTAATGACTCCTTAGAGTTCTTGAGTTGGAGGCATGCAAAATCATTACCTACTTTTGAAGGTGCCAGGATATAATATTTCACCCATGTCAAAAAAAGTCACAGAACCAGTTTCCTTCAGTCGGAACCTGCAAAACCAATTAGGGGCCCTAAAATAACCATGCCCTAAAGTTCACCAAATACAGTTCTGACTAAATTGATGACCTGTAAGCAAATTGTGAACTTAGATCAAATTATTGACCAACCTATTTTTTTTTCTGAATGGAACATTAAATACACTGGTCGCATGGCTATTATGTACAATCATGCAACAGTAATTTCCCTGGGGAGTTTGCAGCACAGAAGCTAGTAATTACATTGCTCATCATTTTCAAAACACACTCTGCCTGTTCACAATTAGCCATGCAACTATGTGCATGTGCCTATAATCAAGGTCTCTGAGCTGTGGTTCTTAGTGGGAACCACTGCTATTGCACCAGTGCTCTCTGCCCATGGCGAGGTGAGAGGAATCTGAGTCATGAGAGGAATCTTGCTCAGAAGCTGGTTTCAGTGCCCTAGTTTTCACCTCAGATTTCCATGATCTCTGAGTTCACCAGCTGGAAGATGACAATCCCAAATAAAAGTCAATTAAGATGAAAGCAGCGGCTGTAGAGTCCTTCAAATCTGTGGCGCAAAACCCTGTGCTGAACTTCATCCAGGGCACCTTCCCACTGACAATTTTCCTGTACACTGCTGCTGCGTCATGAAGGCCAATTACTCCAATTCATCAACACCAGCGAGAACCCTCTTGTGTTTAACCTTTAAGCATGACCTTTAAACAGCCATGTTAAAACACACAACCTCGACAATCAGTGGGAGTTGGATGCCTAAACTGATTACAGAATTGGAAATCTCATAGGTTGCTCACAGCTCTGTTAGATTTTCAGATTTGTTAGAAATGCTTACCATGTACCAGCCTCCTAGGGATTTTCAGTGAGACAGACAACTTCAGACAGCTCAGTTTTGAAAACAGGACTTGATTTCTTCTGACCCACACCTTATACTGAAAAAAAAAAAAAAAAGGCACAAAATTATTTTATTTTTCTTTCAAATAATCCAGAAGGATAAATTGAGAGAATGAGTTCTTTTGGCATCTACCTAGTGTTCCTCACAAGATAAATATTAGGAAGCTAATAAACAGCAAAATTTCCAGGGTTAATGAAACACTAGAGTTACTGGGAAAATCTCTGATATTTGATGCAGAATTTGCTGTTATACAGAAGTGTGGTGGTTTAACCCTGGCTGGAGGCCAGACACCCACCAAAGCTACTATGTCAAGGGCAAAACAGACTCAACACAGAAGAAAAGCAAGAAAATTCTAATTTATTACACTACACACACACAGAAAGCAGAGTCATATAACGAGAAGTACAAACAGCACTTAAAACACCACCCCCCCACCTCTCCCTTCTTTGCAGACTTCACT
>VXBZ01005229.1:203323-237570 GCA_013399135.1 Heliornis fulica | reverse complement strand
TTATCTCTCTCCATGGGCTGCAGGTTCTGCCAGGGGCTTGCTCCAATGTAGGTCACAGATTCTTCCATATTCCTCCATCTGTTCCAGGGTGGGTTCCTGTCTGGCCTCTCCATGGACTGCAAGTGGGGTCTCTTCATCCTCCATGGGCTGCGGGAGGACACCTGCTTCACCATGGTATTCTCCACGAGCTGCAGGGAATCTTCTCTAAATGTCTTCTCCCCGTCTTCTCCTGACCTTTGTGTCTGCAAAGTTCCTTACATCTTGTCACTCCCTTCTCCTGTGGCATATTGATTCACAGATTCAGATCAGGGGAGATGCTGAGACATGTTTATTGTATTTAACAGCTGCTTATATACCCATGCACACAATGCTATTTTTAGTAAGGACTTTCCACAGGGAATTTCCCAGGGTCTTCCTCACAGTTCTCAGGAAGCTCCATCCACAGTCTTTCTTCCAGGCCTGAGTGATTCAGCACTTTCCAAGGCCACCAGAAGCCTACTCTTGCCAGTGCCTGTTGGGAGCCAGACTCCAGTTTACATTCTCCCGTGGTTTCCCCAGCTCCACTAAACACAATGTTGATCCCCAACCAGATTCACCTCACACATTCTCAGTGGCAAAATGCATCTGCTTGCATTTTTCTGTCTCTAAAATGTGATTCCCAGAGACATCATGACTGTCACTGACAGGCTCAGCCTTGTCAACAGCAGAGTCAAACCTTGAAAGTCCAGCTGGTAATTACTCTGATAAGCCTTGGAGAAGCTTCTAGCTGCTTCTTGCAGAAGCTATCCCTGAAGCCCCTGCCTTTATACCAGAACCTTGCCTCATGAAACCACAAGAAGAAGTACGTGAACCTGAGCTAGAAAATGAAAATTATTGAAGATGGCAGGTGGGGAACATTAAAGCTGTCAAATACCTTCCGACTTAGGTTACTCAGGGTCCTAAACTTGCAGGTAAGTGGGTATGTCTGTGTGCTCCCAGGCTTTTTGGTCAGGGAGCAGCTTGTTTCCTCCATGGGAAATAAAGAAAGGTGGTAGTTTCGAGATGCAACCAGGCACGCAGTCAGGGCAATGCAGATACAGAAAAGATGGAGCCCTGAGATGTGCTAGGAGCAAAGCCTGGTCTGAGGAATGATTTCCATCAGGATTTGTAGCAGGGAGGAAGAAGGAAGGAAGCATGAATAGGGCCACGGCTGCTGCTCAGCTGTGGCACGCACTGCTGGCTCTCCAGGCCAGGTGACGTGGGAGGCTGTGCCAGAATGGATGCATGGCCACAGCTGCATCCAGGACTGCGGTAGGCACCTCCAAGCTGGCACTTCAGCTGGAGCTGCCACACTGAAAAGGGCTTAGCACCTGTGATGGAACCAGAGTGTTCAAGAACCTCTGGCTTTTCAAGGCTTTGCCATGTTAAATGTAGAGCAGTTTGAGAGATGAGGACATAGCAGAGCCCTAAGTGCTTTTAACAGTGCTTCTATTTACAGGCATAAATGGAGCCTGCTTCCTTCAAAAAGTTTAGGAAGTCTATCACAACTCCCATTAATACAAGTTGTGGCTTGTTCTTGGTACATAGATGTGGGGCAGTGTCACTACTGCTTGCCCACAGCTTGCACAGACAGACACAGACTCACAGGAGCATCTCAAATCTTTAAAGAGCTAAAGAACAAAACTGAAAGTAAAATATTAATAACTATTGTTATTGTCATAACCATTATTGTGCTATGGAAGGAAAATAAATAACCAAACTGTGTAGAAAGCACCCTTGTCAAGAGATACATATTCTCTTCTCATATTTGTTTTAAGGCTTCAAGAGGTGAAGGTAAACATTGGAATACATGAGTCCTGCAAGCAGGAGACTATATGTATGGTGCTCACATAAAAACCTCATGGTTAGGAAGCTGCATTCCCAGGGGATGATACGTACATTTGTTAATGAGGTCTGCAATGAGAAAGGCAAATATTTCAGGTCTTGCCTGGTCTTTCAGCAGCATTCAAGACTGGTCAGCTTTGGTGACCAGTGTTGTCCTATGTCCCGTGTAAGCATCAGAAAAGTTAGATTTCCAGAGACTACTGGATGTTGCTATGTGGTCTAACAATTTTATGAAAATTCATCAAGCAGGTTGGAAGCTATCTCCTCAGAGCAGTGAAACGAGGGCGCTGGCCCTACTTAGCCAACACATATGGCGCTTTGCTATGATTTCCATTTCAGAGTGTACTATCACTTATTCTCTGTTTTTCTCACAGCTGCTCACTCCCAGTGTTAGCACACCCAGAATAGCCTTCTGGCATATAAATAGGGTTCTCTCTCTGCCACACATGGCAGTGCTGCAGACTGTACCACTCCCCACTTAATTTTAAGATGCAATTGATATCATTCTGTGTTTTCCCATCCCCAACAATAGAGTAGGACAAATGACAAAACAAACCCAAATAGTTGCATTCCAATTTAATCACCAGGGAAAGCAATATCAAGGGAAAAAAAATTTAAAAAAAGATATTGCTAAATAGAGTCATAGATTCACAGAACGATTTGGGTTGGAAGGGACCTCAAAGATCACCTAGTTCCAACCCCCTGCCACGGGCAGGGCACACACTCCACTAGCTCTGATTGCCCAAAGCAACCTTGCCGTTAAACACGGCCAGGGAGGGGTCATCCACAGCTTCTCTGAACAACCTGTTCAGTGACTCATCACCCTAAGGATTTTTTCCTATTGTCTAATCTAAATCTACCCTCATTCAGCTTTAGCACATTACCCCTTGTCCTATCACCACACTCCCTGATAAACAGCCCCTCTCCAGCTTTCTTGTAGACTTTTGTTTTAGGTACTGGAAGGCAGCAATAAGGCCTCCTCAAAACTTTCTCTTCTCCTGACTGAACAAGCCCAACTCTCTCAGCTTGTCCTCACAGGAGAGGTGCTCTAGTCCTCTGAAAATCTTCATGGCCTCCTCTGAACTCAATCTAATAGCTCAGTACNTCCTATCACCACACTCCCTGATAAACAGCCCCTCTCCAGCTTTCTTGTAGACTTTTGTTTTAGGTACTGGAAGGCAGCAATAAGGCCTCCTCAAAACTTTCTCTTCTCCTGACTGAACAAGCCCAACTCTCTCAGCTTGTCCTCACAGGAGAGGTGCTCTAGTCCTCTGAAAATCTTCATGGCCTCCTCTGAACTCAATCTAATAGCTCAGTACTCTTTCTTGTACTGGGTACCCCAGAGCTGGACACAATACTCCAGGTGGAGTCTCATCAGAGCAAGGTAGAGAAGTAGAATCACCTCCCTCAGTGTACTGGTCATGCTGGTTTTGATGCAGCCTAGAATGTTGTTTGCTTTCTGGGCTGCAATCACACATTGCTGGGGTCATGTTGAGCTTCACATCATTCAACAAGCCCAAGTCCTTCTCTTCAGGGCTGCTTTCAAGCAGCTCAGCCTGCATTTGTGCTTGGGATTGCACCAACCTTGCAATTAGCTTTGTTGAACTTCATGAGGCTGGCAGAGTCCCACCTCTCAAGCCTGTCAAGGTCCTTATGGATGGCATCCCTTCCCTCCAGCGTGTCAATGACACCACACAGGTTGGTGTCATCAGTAAGTTTGTTAAAGGCGTACTCAATCCCACTGTCCGCCTCTCCAAAAAAAGATGTTAAACAGTGCCAGTCCCAGTACTGAACCCTGAGGGAATTAAGCCAATTCCTTATGCACTGAGTGGTCAATCCATCACATCCATGTCTCTCCAATTTAGAGACAAGAATGTCATGCAGGGCAGTGTCACATGTTTTACACAAGTCTAGGTAGATAATACCTGCCGCTCTTCCCTTATCCACCAGTGCTCTAGTGCAATCATAGAAAGCCACCAAATTTGTCAGGCATAATTGGCCTTTAGTGAAGCCTTGTTGATGGTCACCAATCACCTCTGTATTTTCTGTGTGCCCGAGTATACATTCCAGGAGGATCTGATCCATGATCTTGCCAGGCACAGAGCTGAGACTGACCAGCCTGTAGTTCCCTCAGTCTTCCTTTTTTCCTTTTTAAAAATGGGAGCTGTGTTTCCCCTTTTCCAGTCAATGGAACTTCCCCCGACTGCCAAGCCTTCTCAGGTTCTTCCAACAGAGAGCAGCTTAGCCACTTCATGCACCAGTTCCCTCAGATCTTACTAACTCCAAGTATCCACCACATAATTCTCGTTAAGTTCAAAACAAATGCTTATGAAAGCAGGTCCACCTATAAAGGAGAAATATTGTCTTCACAGAAACCCTGAGCTATGTACAACATGATTCTCCAAAGTCAAGCTTGTGGTAGCATCACTGCCAGTTCCTGACTACATGAGCAATTTGGGCACTGCTGCATTCCAAGTCAAGAGGGGTGTTCAGTTCTGAACCCTTGTCAAGTTTCCACTCAAGTAGTTGCAGCCAGGCCCTGGTGTCTCCAATTACTTCATTTTTCCATCCTGTTCTAAAGCATTGTGCAGCCTCCCATGTCATTCAGGTGAGTACCTAACTCTGATCTGCTGAGACATTAGGAAGACCAGAGGTCCCTTCACACTTCCATCTCACAGTAGGGAAGTATAATAGAGTGCAGGGTAAAGGGCTATATTAGGGTAAAGTACAGGGCGTAAAAAAATACTATTATTGGTATTAAACATATTCTAATAGTGAACACATAAAAGGGGTACCAAGAAATACTGAGGCTTCTTTTTTTTTTCTCTAGTTTGATAGTTCTATAGCTAGTTATGATTTTAGCATGTCCACAGAAGAAGTTTGAAAACTGGTTTTTGCTCTTAAAGTGATTTTCCTTCATCTATTTGGCAGATTCCTGCTGTGATGAGCAAAGATAAAACAACAAAAATAGTATAAATAAATCAATAGATTATTTTTTCTCCATACAACAATTAGTGTCATTACTGTAATAAAAATATTTATGTTCTGTATTTTTACAGATTCTTGTATGATGGGATCTGACAGGAGTTTAGGTGAAACTCCTAAATGTCACTGTAATAAATTAGAAGTGTTTGAACTCTTTTCCTCAATGTATTTTAACCAACAATTGCTTTCTAACCAAACAATAAATACTCTGTGGTTTAAAGCTTACAGTTTTCCAAACCATAAACCTGACAGTCAATTTCAAATAGCTACTTGCACTGTCAGCAAAAGTTAAGATTGGAAATTTTTAAAACTAAACCACTCCAAACCAAAATGTTTTATATTTTTATAAATGGTCAAGAATTCTACTAATAATCTTATGTAACAAATACAATGTCCAAAAATACTGGAAGAAATCATGGTTTTGTTTCCAACCAGTTGGTTAAATTCATAATACCACAAAAATGCTCCCTCTGTTGGTTGATTTTCAAAATGTATTCCAAATATCACAGTAGCATGCATTAAGAGGGGGGTGTTTTGTTTTGGTTTGGGTTGGGTTTTGGGGAGGATTTTTTTTTGGGGGGGGAGAGCCCAAAACCAAAACAAAAAAAAAAATTCTCCCAAACTCCACAACCCAAAACGTGGAATACAAGAATAATTATTGTTCCATTTATTTCCAATCTGCAAAACCAGATTAATTTGATTTTAACAGCCATTAAAACAAATTATCCAGATCCAGAACTAAATAATATTCACACATCAGAACTCTTCAATTTAATTTTGGAAGCTTTGCAGGCTAATTTTTTTCTGGACCAGGAAAAGTGCTCTCTTGCAGTGTAATTCTACTGTTACTGTTTTCTTGTGGAGTGAAAAGGCGCCTCTGCGTATCATTAAGAAAACAGTTCTCTATTAGCATTGACAACAATAATAGTAAGGAGGATTTGGAGAGTTTTGTTTATGCACATTAAATTTCCAACAAGTAGTTCTTTAGGAGCTGGAGTGGTTTTGTGCAGAAAGGAGCCTTCCTGAGACTAAACAGTTGCCATCAAGGAAAAAAATTCTGTTTCCATGGAAACATCTAAGGTGGACCAAGCATGGATTAATCAAAATACAATGAAGCCTTTTTTTGCAAGGTACTTGAAAGAAAAAAATTAAAAAATAAACAGTTTAAAGTGAGCACTGCTGCTCTTTCCTTCCATTCACGCCAGAAAGCATGGGAAATTCTCCCCAAATGTCTGTGTGATATACAGTTTAATTAGCACAGTGAAAAGTTAGATTTTCTTACATTAATAATTAGCATGTGATTGTGAACTAGGAGCCAAAGATATATTAACATGAAAAAAAGAGAGGGAGTGAAATTAATAATTTAAAAATACATTTAAATCCCTCTTTTATTTTTTTCCTGATTTTATCGAGTGGCTCTTTTTATGTATAGAAAATTTTAATGGCTTTTTCTGTATTCCTAGTACTGCAGGCTTGTTTCTGAAGGCTCATTCTGGTATTCAAAATCCAACCTATGACTTAGGGATTTCCTTTTTATTATGAACATACCTGATATCATATCATACTCAGGTACCACCGGACAATTTTCTGCCACCAGAATTTATCTGAGTTCTGTCATTGCCCAGGCATGAACAAAAGAGACTACGTAAAAGCCAGCCTCCCTTCACCGATGTTCTTAACAAAGAAAAGCGACAACACCGCTCTATTTTTATAAGAGCACTTCCACTGAAGCGCTTCTTTTGTCAGCTCTTTGTGTTAGTAAAATAGGCACCTTTTTACCATAGCTGAAGTTATTTTCTAATTATTCTATTATCGGAAGATGTTCAGAAATACTCAGAATGTGTAAGAGCAGAGCGCAATAATTACAACAGAAACCAACAAATGTCAAATGGCTGTTAAACTCTCCATTTGTACACAACAACATGATACTAATGTCAGAGACACAAAACACACTTCCACTTCTAATCCTACCTCGGAGTGAGGCTCCGCTCTGAAAAATTGCCAGCAATAGCATTGGCAGGGTTCCACTTTTGTGCTTTTCAAAGGTTTGGTAGCAAATACACTCACAGATTTTGTTCCTCTTTATTTTATTACTTTCCAGCAGGGATCTGAGAATCAAGCTGGGTTTTCCATCTCCAGCATCACCATTAGTAATAAGGGCTATGTCGGCCAAATCATGATCACAATGATCTGTGTGCAGTCCCTCTGTTATTAAGAGATTTTCTCAGACATTACTTAGTGAAGAAGTCTCTGACTGGCAAGTAGCACATGTGGACACCTTGTTCCACAAAGAGAATGAGAGCTATGGGCTCCCACAGTTTTAAATGAAGAAGAAAGCAGTGAATGCTTCATTTCTGTCATTCAGGCAGATCATTGCGACTCTGGATACACAGCAGCTTGGTTCATTCTAAAATGCACCCCGGCAGCACATCCCAAGAAACATTACGGTCATGTATCGCTTATACTTGAGACATGTTTGTAACGTGTTAGATACTCTCTGGGCAGATAAGCTGGTGTAGCTGCTTACAGGGCCATTTAGGAGCATGTACACCCCACAATGCATGCAGCGGTGTTATGTGCAGAATGTGCATGGAGCACCACAGGGGAGCAGGAGCAAGAGGAGTTGCCCAACACAAGTTGAGGTGAGTCTTTGCAAGGGCACAGGCATGCAGAGCGGCGCAGATGTCCACGTCAAGGTGCCAGCCATGGGAGCTGGGCACATATGGAAACACAGCTTCCATCCTAGTAAAAACATGGCCACACATCTAGGGCACAGGGAGGAATTAACCCTTAAAGGACTGTAGGAGAGGCCAGCACACTCCCGTTGCTGGAGCCTGCCTTCCTAGCCCAGCTGCTGCCAAACTGGTCTGGAGGGGCAAGAACAAGCCTGGCATGGCAGGACCTGCGCAGCTAGCTGAGAGGATGATCAAGCCACATGGCAAACACAAACTGTGCATCTGAGCAGCACACGGGGCTCCATGTGTCACTGCATGTGTTGGGTGACACAGGGGCTGGGGAGCACGAGGAGAGGTTTGGGAGGCCAGGTGGAAGCAGGTCTGGAAAGTTTCCCAGTGTGCCCCCTAGACACTGCCTCAAAATGCTTGCAGACCATTGCCCTTAGCTCTGTCTGCTCCATGCCGCCTGCGTACATCAGCACTCCTGCCCCAGTGGCTGCTCCCTCTCCCACCAGCCCTTTCCCTTCTCTGCAAGGGCACAGCAAGTCTTTGGGGTTATAGCTGCACCAGTAAGGTGGAAGGGGCTGAGAGTGAGGTGATCCACAGGGAAGGGAAAAGATGGCCCTGGGACCATCCCGAGTAACCTGTCACTCAGCTTTCCCAGCTCACGTGACACAGGTGATCTCCCGCCCCACCCCCAGCAGCCTACAAAGAGAAAGAAAGGGTTTACTTGCTATTTCTTTGGGTTCTGTCTGAACTAGATTGAGATAAATTCTTCCCTGCAGTGGGAAGTTCTTTGTGTCCAGCAGCTTTTCACAGAAGTGACCTCTTTTTCTGTCCTTTTTCAAAAGAAACATCCCCCAAATGGCAACATCTCTAAGAAAGTGCCAGGAAAGCCCACAGGTACTTGTCCCTCCTCCCCATCAGGGACCTCACCTTGCACCGTGCGAGCCTGTGCCAGAGTTGGCAAAACTTAGCCAAAGCCACGGTGCAAGGCTGGCCAAACCAGCATGTCCTAGCGCGACTTCAGCTCACTAGGGAACCTGGACTGGCCCTGGTGGAAATAACCCTTCGAAACACACACCTCCCTTTGATGGACCTTCTTTCACTGGGAAATTAAGAGAAAAGATGCTGAAGAAGTAACTTTCTCCTTGCTACCCGCCACATTACCCGGCAGGCTAACGGAAGAATGTTTAATTTTTATTTTTTTCTGAAGGTGGACACAACTTCTCTCTATACTTAATGCTTTAAACGCTGGTTTCTCATCAACGCCGCATCTCACGTACCCGCAGCGCAGGGACGGGGACGAGGCGCCTCCATCGCTCGGGTGACAAGGGACATCTAGCGGCATCACGGCTCTCGGCACGGTGCACACGACACCCGTCTCAGCCCGATGCTCCGGGGGCACAGCCACAGCACCCGCTCCTCCACACCCTCCCTCCCCCGGCATCCCACCCAGCTGCAGTGAAACCCCCGAGGCTGGTACCCAGAGGATCAGCCCTCTGCCTTGCCCCACCGCGCGTCTCACCTCGATCAGAGAATCACAGAAAGCCTAGGTTGGAAAAGACTATTAAGATCATCGAGTCCAACCATACCTGTCCTCTCCTAAACCATAGACCTAAGCACCTCATCTATCCATCTGTTAAATACATCCAGGGATGGAGACTCAGCCACCTCCCTGGGCAGCCTGTGCCACATCTCAACAACTCTATCAGTGAAGAAATTCTTCCTAACATCTAATCTGAACCCGCCCTGGTGCAGCTTGAGGCAATTTCCCCTTGTCCTATCACCTGTCACTTGGCTGAAGAGACTATCGCCCACCTCTCTAGAACCTCCTTTCAGAAAATTACAGGCAGCAAGAAGGTCTCCCCTCAGCCTCCTCTTCTCCAGGCTAAACAACCCTCTGCCATTCCTCATAAGATTTGCCCTTCAGACCCTTCGCCAGCCTGGTTACCTTTCTCTGAACACAATCCAGGACCTCAGTGTCCTTCTTGTAGTGAGGGCCCAGAGCTAGTCACAGTACTCAAGGTGCAGCCTCACCAGTGCTGAGTACATGGGCACAATCACCTCCTTACACCTGCTGGCCATGCTGTTTCTGATACAAGCCAGAATGCCACTGGCCTTCTTGGCCACCTGGGCACACTGCTGGCTCCTATACAGTCTTCAGTCAACCAACAACCCCAGGTCCTTCTCTGCCCGACAGCTGTCCAGCCACTCTTCCCCAAGCCTGTAGCACTGCCTGGGGTTGTGTCCCAGGTGCAGGACTCTGCACTTGGCCTTACTGAACCTCAGCCCATCGGTCTAGCCTCTTCAGGTCCCTTTGAAGAGCATCCCTACCCTCAAGGAGATTCGACATGAGGATCCATACCATCCTTTGCCTTTGCCTCTCCCAGTTGGGTCTGCAGAGCCTTTTTGGTCCTGCTTCTCCATTAGGAAAATGAATAACATGTTTGCAGTAAGAGGCTGGTTAGCTCAGAGCCAAATGCCTGTAATGGGTAATAAAGCATATATCATGCTCCCTTTACTCGGAGAAATACACAGCTTAGGAATAAAGCATGTTTGTATGGAAGTAAAATAAGTCAGAACATGATTAGAATGGGATGAGAGTTGCAGCCACATTTCCTGGAAAGATTTGTCCAATTTAAGGAAAAAAAATAAATAAAGACATGACAATTTCAATTGCCTTCATGAGAAGCACCTTGGTTTGTGGCTTTTTTCACCTCAGAGGTGTGTGGTACTGGTGAGGAACTCAGGTCCAGGCCACTGGTAGGGAGAGACCAAACCCAGGAGACTCAGGAAAGAAAGGAAGGGTGGCTCCGGGTAAGGAGGGGATATGGGGGAACCTGAGTCCAAATCAGACGTGTTGGGTAGTTGTTTCACTGGGAATAAAAATGTAACATGAACATTATTTTATTCTTTATAACCTTAGAAAGTTTGTTACAGAGATTCTTCCAGTGGAGCAGCTCTCCCAAAACAGATGTCTCATTCTTGTATATCTCCCATCATCTCTGTGCTTTGTTTGGTGGCTCTCCAGCCACTTCTGGCTCCCCACCCTCAAGCATGCCACACATGCCTTTAGTGACTCAAGCAAGTTCCTGCCGTTGACCAAATCTGTGATTTTCTCTTTATTTTTAATGAATGGATTTAAACTGTAATTTTATAGGTTCAGTCATAATTGGTACAAATAAAATGTTAAAAAGCCAGACCATGAAAGATTTAAAATGAACAATGTAAATGACAAAACCTTATAAAAAAACCCCAAACTCTTTGTGAAATGACTTTATAACACTAAATAAAAACTTCCCTGTACTCAGCAATTTAAAGTAAAACATGGTAATTAGGTCATTTAAGCAATGAACATGTAAGAAGGAATCCAGCTGAATGCCATGTAATATCCAAACCATAAACACAATATTACAATAACATTTCTTATTACAGAACTTTATTCTCATTACATTTATAATGTCATTGGCTTAAACCTATCTTCATATGAGTTTTCCCTTATTGTGAGCAAGTGGAAAACCAGAATGAGTCATATGTGGGATGAAGTGGGGGAGAGAGAAAAGCCAGGAGGGTCAGCTGGGGTTTGGAAGACTAGCTTATTTATCTCTCAAACACTGAGCTGGTGTTACTTGCTGAGGTTAGCTCCGCTTAACAGCTTGCTGTCACTGAAAGATGTTTATACTCTGCTCTTCCCTGCACGCTTCCCTGTATCAAGTCTGGCACTCACAGAATCATAGAATTGTTTTGGTTGGAAGGGACCCTTTAGACCATCAAGTCCATCCATCCATCACCCTAACCTGCCATCCACCACTAAACCATATCCCTCAGCACCACATCTAACCGTTTTTTAAACTCCTCCAGGAATGGAGAATCCACCACCTCACTGTGAATCCCATACCAATGATTAACAAACCCCTTTGTGAAGAAGTTTTCCCTAATATCCAATCTAAACCTCCCCTGGTGTAACTTGATGCCATTTCCTCTTGTTCTACCACTGGTCACTAAGGAAAAAAAAAAAGATCAGCCCCTGCCTCTCCACAACTCCTTTCAGGTAGTTGTAGAGAGCAATTAGGTCTTCTCTCAACCTCCTCTTCTCCACTAATTTCTCTATAATAGAAAACCAACTTAACAGCAAAACCAATGTCCCCATTCTCCAGCTCCAACAAAAGATAGTTAAAAATGGGCTGTAACAGCAGTTGACTGGGTGGCACCTGCAGGTGCTTGCAGCAAACGTCTTATGTAAAGCAGTTTCCATTTTTATCTACTTCAAATGCTTCTTTCTCCACCTACAGCAATTACAATAATTACAATAATTTTCTGCAATATTCAAAAACATTTGCTAAGAAACAAGAATCCCAAACTCCCTCAACTTTGCACTCAGGGCAAGTAGAAGTTTAGTGCTTAGTATAGGGAGGTCTGTGGTCACATAAGTTTCACCTGCAAATATCCTCTCAGGTTTCAGCTTCACAGCAGGAGTTTCAATCTTCCACGCTTTTAAGGTAGCATCACAATGTTTTGTGGGGTATGTTTTTTTCCTGCCTAGTTTACATTTCCCTATGAATGCATTAGTGAAAGAGTAACAGAGGGCTGGAACTGATGCTAAACCGCTGAGCAGCCAAAGTTCTCCAGGCTCCACTCTCATGGCTGCAGTCCACCTGTGCCTCAGCCTGGGCTCCTCATGCCTGTTTAAGAATAGCTGATTTATTTGTTTTCCTCTAGTGTTCAGTTCCAAAAAAAATTATTAACTCCATTTGTGGCTGGGAAGAAGTAGAAAATATCCCTTTGGAAGGTGCAAAAAACTCTGATTCATCAAACTCATTTGCAGTTTGTTTGGCTGCCTATCTTCTCTCATATTTCTCCCTGCCCCTCTTTTTTTTCCTTTGCAAACTTCCCCCAATCATCTTTCACAGGTTTCTCACTTTATCCATTCAACTTCTTTACCCTTTTACTGCATGACTATATTAATCTCTTTTTTAAATCTTTCTAATTTATTTCTTCACCTGTTTCCTATTTACCATGTATGTGTCCTCTCCTGCTACCTCCTCCAAACACCGTGACCCCCTAGAAAAAGACCACAGGCAAAAAATAGAAGGGGATAAGGAAAAAGAAAAAAAAAAAGTGTAATGGAGCAAAACAGAAATGAGAGCACCTTCTCATGGGAAGCTTTTAAAGATAGAGACCTGTCTTTTCCATTTGTTTTTTCTCTCAGAAAAAAAATTACAGTATTTCTATTAAATAATTTCACTGAAATTCTAATAAAAATAAATTTAGATGTACACCTGCATGTTCTCCTCTTTCTTTTATTCTCAGAATTTTCTTTCCCTTTCCTCTGATCAAAACCACTGTGTTGTCCTCTGTGCAGAAACACATATACCAACATCTCATTTTCCCCAGAGCTCATCGGGACCATAACATATCTGAGCACCTCAACTTTGTAGTTGGCAACTGCTGGCCCAACTGAATGCTTTAAGAAATCCTGAGGACCACACGAGACATCCCATGGCCCTTCTGCTGCTCAGAAACCTTCTCCTCCCTCTGACCATCCCACCTTGGAAGATCAGGAGAGAAACGGAGCTTTAAAACTACATTAACAACTAGTTTCGAAACCAACATGAAGAACATCGTGATGAAAGGTAATGGCCATGGGCTTCACCTTACCTTGTCAAGGAACCACCAAAGGGAGATGTGACTGCTCAGTACCCAGCCATCAGCGCAGGGGTGCTGTGTTTTTGTGGGGGTACCTCAGGATGAACCTGGCGGAGCAAGGCCCCAGGCACAGCCGTACCCCGGCGGGCCAGGCCCGGCAGCCAGCAGTTGGCACTGTTGCTCCACGGGAGAAACGACGGGCAGGACCAAGCAGGGATGCAGCAGCACCGGCACCGTGTCACAAAGTAACCTGTGACAAAATCCTTCACAAACGCAGCAAGAAACTTTAAAACTGCCACCAAGAACACCTAGGAAATGGAAGGTTTCTTCTACCCTCTCCTTCAGGGGTTTGCTGTTTGCAGTGCAGCTCAAAGTAGTGATAACTGGTGCAGAAGGGTGAGGCAAGGCCAGAAGAGGGGATATCGCAGGCAGCCGTGAAGATGGTTAGAGGGCTGGAGCACTTCTCCTATGAAGACAGGCGGAGAGAGTTCAGCATGGAGAGGAGAAGGCTCTGAGGAGACCATATAGACGCCTTCCAGTATCTGAAGGGCCCCACAGGAAAGCTGGGGAGGGACTTTTTTAGAAGGGATGAGGCGGAATGGTTTTAAATTGGAATGGGGCAAATTTAGATTGGATATTAGGAAGAAATTCTTCCCTCCGAGGGTGGTGAGGCCCTGGCATGGGTTGCCCAGGGAAGTGGTGGATGTCCCCTCCATGGCCATGTTCAAGGACAGGTTGAATGGGGCCTTGAGCAGCCTGGTCTAGTGAGAGGTGTCCCTGCCCATGGCAGCGGGGTTTGAACTAGATGATCTTTAAAGGTCCCTTCCAGCCCAAACCATTCTGTGATTTTATAATTCTATAAAAAGGCATCTGCTGCCCTTTCCTATTGCAGAGCCCTTTGGTATCTCACAAGTCATGGAAAAGTCACAGCACAGGAAAAGTGAAATTCTGAGACTTTACAATTACTTCCATCCCCACCCCTCAGCCCAAAACTGAGGAAGTTAAAACAGTTTACACTTGTGCAGCAGGGGCAGGGAGTGTCCCACTGTGGAAAAAGTACTACCTCCATCCACAGATCTGCTCTTCATAGAGTTTTGTATGTGTCTTGGCAAAAAATGTTAAATAAGGAAGAATAGGTAGGAATTAAATAGGAACAAGTTCCATTTTCAAGATAAGCAATTGGAAACATCTGGGAAGTGAGAAGAAAGGATTTAAAAAAAAAAACAAACAACAACAACAACAAAACAGCAACAACAAAAACCCACCCAAACACATTTCATTGTGAATCCATGAAAAAGAAAACCACTTCAGTACATCACATGGGGAATTTTATCTGTCTGCACACATAGGAGCATGAAAGATGGGCATGTGTCTGAGCTCTGCTGTGCTCTCTGCTCAGCACCAGAGCTATTTCATCACACAGGGCTGTTCTGTAACCCAGGTAATGACTGGCCTTGAGTACACACAAGCCAGAAAGGCAGAGAAAAGTCTGGGCTAAATAAATTAGATGTTTAAAGGTGAGAGATTCTTCCTCAAGGTCTTTCTGCTGGTCACTGGTTTGAGAAGGGAAAAAAGACCTCATCCTAAGAGAAAGAAAAGAGAAAGGAGAAAGAATTACTGAGAAATAACAACAATATTCAAATTAATGAATTCTGGGGTTCAAAAAAAGAAAACTGACTGAGGAGTCAGAGCAGAACTTTCCCTATGCATTAAAAAAAACCCAAACCAACCAAGAACAAGAGACAGCTTTGTCTAATAATGTGCCACAAGAAAAACATGGCAACAGCAGCAGCAAAATCCTTCCCTGCTGTGATTGTAGCAGCAGCAATTCCAGAACATACTGGGGGAACATGTATACATTGCATTTGGTTTAATAGCCTGAAAAATAAGTAATTAGTTCCTTCACCTTGAGAAAAAAATGCATTTCTTAGACCTGGGAGGAAGAAGAGGAAGTTTAGCATTATGTTACCACATCTGCCTGTTGCAAAGATCCTCACGAGGGAGGACCATCTTTTTGGGAGCTGCACCTGAGTTTTTCTACCAGTTGTTGCCAAGGATCATCTTGTCAAAGAGTTGTCTTTCTGTGAGCACATTCCCTCAGAACTAACCTACCAACAACTGCGTAATATTTACCAAGGAAAATCTTTGTAAAACCTAAAAGAAAGTAGGATGAAATTTGGGATCCTCTCACAATCTCCCTTCAATGTTTATTCACTGTGTTGTCTTGCATTGCTACCTGTTACATATATTTGCCTCAATCACAGTGGCATATAAGCACATGGATAAGTGGCATACAGTGTTGTGCCTCTGTTTCTTAGTTTTATGCCATGCTAAGATCCCAACTATTGCCCAAGGGGAGGTGAAGTGTGACTGAAACAATCAGAGCCTAGTACTGAGAAATCAACAAGCAATTTCTGCATGTCTGTCATACGGCGGGGTCTCAATTCACTGTCTAAATCATGAGTGTTTTACACATTCTGTGTATTCACATACCAAACTGAGATGATGAAGTTTAAATTACCTTCAATCATGGTCTGGGGCCTCCATGAGCAGAGACTGAGGCTACATAAAACCCATCAGGGCAAGCTGGGAAGACAGGATTGGTTCTACAGTAGTTATGCCCATTTTGTGGGAAGCCCTGCTACTGTCACAAGGATTGCCACATGGAAATTAAGAGCTGAACTTTGCCTGTGTCCAGTATTCGAAGTTGTGAGTTTCTTTCACAAGGGAAGCAAGACATGAGATACCTTTAATCTCACTGCTGCCTCTGCCCATCATCTTCAAGGAAGCCGCAGCAAGAGTGGAAAAAATAGATGCCTCTAGTTACATGGAAAACTGGATCTTAAAATATCAACACTAAATTTCCTCTCAGTCCAGCCAACCAAGCAGAGGTGCTTCTGGAGCCCTGATGGCTCCTTCCAGCCACACCAGCAGCCCAGGACCAAGCAGCACAGGAGTATGAGCACAAGCAGCAGGACCAAGGACCCTCCAGGGACTCTACCTACAACCTCACAGTTTCTAGACCATGTTCATTGCACGTGTGATTTATGCAGTACAGTCACACCCTGTGTTAGCCAAGCAAAGACATCCCTGAAGTGTTAGCAGTTGGCTGAGAAGAATGGGTCCATTCAGGCCTGGTTGCAGCCTGTATTTGCCTTCTCAGCTGCCCAGGGAAAGCCACTGAGGTAGATCTGCACCAATCCTCATCCTGGCAGGTCTGGAAATTTCCTCCTATATCCTAAAATACTAAGTTCAGGCGGTGTAAGGCAAAGCAGCTGTCAAAGGAGAGATGCCAGTTTACGCTCTCTGTGAATGGCTCTTACCTTCCAGAAGAGAAAATCTTACATTCCCCACATCCTGCCTATGACATGAGCTTAGATTAAAATATGTTTAGGAGGCATGACCTGGCCTGTGGCCCAGCTGTCTGACCACAGCAACCGCACTCTTTCCTTATAAACAGGACACTGTTCCTTCTGGGCATCTGTGATTTGCCAATTCAGCTTTATTCAGCTCAGTAGAATGATATATTTTTTTTTAATGAATGTCCCAAAATCAAAGTGATGGCTGCGGAGCACTCTTCAACAGCAGCACTGCTTTTCCTGCAGCTTTGGTGAATATCAGCTGTAGCACATCCCCTTGACGTGGGTTATCTAGGTACTTGAAGAGGTGTAAACCTGTTCTCAAGGACACTTGCCTGCTTAAGAGCTGTGTTCATCTTCTGAGACTGACACTTGCATCTTATGTTACAGTTCACAAGAATGACATCATCACCATCACTTCCAGCATTTCAAGCTGGAACAGAAGGAGCAATTGAGAGATGAGGTAAACTCTGCTCTAGCAGAGTGTCAGGAGAATAGGTAAATCACTCTGGGGAGGATTCTCTTTCTGGCCTCCAGTTAATCACCACTGAACTCCTCACTGTTCATTCTCACTCCTCATTAACATAAGTGCAATATTCTCTCTACCAACAGGGAGTATTATGAATAACTCCTCATGCTAATTATGTGGACACAATTATGAATATCCCATTAATAATCACCACAAGATCGCCTGCTGTCTTGCCATGCTCAGGTCATTTCACTGTTGACTCTGGTACACATTCGTGGTTGCTGACCCTAAACTACACAAGGTTGCAGAATTAACTAGTACTCCTGCTCCAAGAGTATATGAACAAAACACAAGCTCTTTGCAATAAACCTTCTTATATTCCTGTCACGGTCTTCAAGTATTGCCACTCATTAAATACCACCAGCCAGAACACCAGTTTAACAATATGCTGGTATGGTATGAGTGGAGCTATTTGCCTTTCAGTTGAGCTCCTGCTCATCCAGAAAAACCTATAAGCCACCCTCCATGGTGTGAGTTGACTTTCTCATCTTCTGTGTTCTCTCAGAAATACAAACGCTCTATGTTAAAGCAGGTATATACATAAAAGCAACTATATAAAAGGTTAAAGCAAGTATATACATAAAGTATATTCAATGGAGGGGTTTTGGAAGGGCTAGGGCAAGAAGTAATAGTTTTTAAATCACAGGGAGGGAGATTCAGGTGATGTTTGAGGGTTTGTTTTCCAGCATGAAGTGTTGGAGTGGAGGACCTGGGGATGGTGTGGGACTTCAAAACCTAGAAGTCCTTGAGGACAGGTCATGAAAGCAGCCCCCAGAGACATTTGCCTGCAGTTGATTCTCCTTCTGAACATGCATCCCAGGCCCATCACCTATGGTACCACAGGTCCACAGCAGGAGCAGTCTTGCATCTCTAATAGAAAATTAGATATATTCCTTGCAGGGGCTGTGACAGTTGCAGAAGATGCAGGAACCTTTTCTCTTCCAGTCCTCGGCTGGGATTATTTTACAACTTTCTGATCAAAAATGGGGCAGAACTAAACCATAACTTTCCCAACTCCACCCTCCATAAGCAGATGCCAATCTTTCTTTGGACTTTGTCTCTGAATAAGAAAGGTAACCAGAAGGCATCAGATAAGAAACTGGACACATCAAAATAGTTAAACAAAACCTGAAGGACTTTGATAATAAATACACATGGCGTGAATACACTTTCACATGGATTCCTTAGTTCAGAATGTAGGAAGACCTACAGCAGGAATTTTGTTTATGAGAGCAAAACACAACAGTGATATCTGTATATATCTCCAGTATCTCTTGGGCTTTTTGTACCACAGACAGACTACAAGCTCACAGAGGTGTCATCTTCTAGGCACAAATGCAGGACAAAGTGCAGGAACACCCTTGATGGTAATGTAATACAAACAGAGATAAGGGAAGAACACCACCAGTCAACAATGCAAATGCACTCTCATGACCAGCAAAAACACTGGCCAGCCTCCTAGAAAAGCTGTGGTCGCACCTGAACCCAAGAGGCCTCCTGGAGCAAAGGACAATGTAGTGTTAGCCAAAATATATTGGCTAGATAAATAGAGTAAGAACTTCACCAACATGACAAAGCAAAAGCTAGTCATTAAGAGCAATGTACTCACGCTGCTATACAAGGCCATTTAAAAACCCTAAACCTAAAACACTTTAGCTGGTTTAGCCTATGAGTTAACTTATACAGGAGTGTTGTGCTAGCACAGCAAGGCCAGCTCAGAGCATGGGAATCAAACCAGCAACATCCCCTCACCAAAATACCTCTGCTGGCAAAAGTCAGATGGGAGATGAAGCAGTATTGGTGGAAATGGGCTCTTCTGCCTTAGCTTTGCTGTCTAAACAGGCACCCAGCATGGCAGTGGTGCCCCACATGAAAAACATGTGCCCACAGCCATTTACTTCGGGTTCCTTCAACAGACTTTACCTCACGCCTAAACCAGCCTGTAACTACAGCCTCTGCTGCATTCACACCTAAATTGAGTACAGTTGGTATCAGCTCCATCCTTCCTCTCTCTCTCTCAATCACATCCATACAAACACACAGATATGTCAAAAATATATGTAATTCTGTGTTTGTTCAGTGGAATTTCTTGAATTTCGCTTTCCAGCAGACATTATCCATGGGTGCTCACTCTTCTTCAGGTTAGAATATGGCCTTTCTCTCCAGTCTGTTCAGAAAGGGTAGAGTTTAAGGCTTTCCTCCAGCTAAGCAAATAAACTAAATTATCATACTGTGTAACCCAGCTATATTCTTAACTGTAGCACTAACACACAGGGAAGTGGAGGCTCACTGGAAAGTAAGTAATTCAGCTTTTGGTGTCAAAGACTAACTATGCTTGGACCCATGAAAAAGGATTTAATTTTTCTATGAACACTCTCCTACCATTTTGATGCCAGGCCACTATCGTTATTCAAGTATGCAAACCTCAATAAGCCACTAAAAATATAATAAAGGTAAATAAGGAATAAAAGTAATAAAAGTGCTGTTTTTTTACAAATTCTCACAGGCTGCTCTAGAAGCTGGTAGGATGACGCTCTCCTGATGACGTGGGAATTGAAACATGACAGCTTATCATTATGCACTGTCTTTGGTGTTTTGCTGAGTTAGGAAGGGACAAGACAACAAGCACATTCCCAGGCACTCTGCCAAACTGAGGCCCAAAGGGTAAGCAGAAAGTACTGTGTTGGACGCAAAAGTGTCTTTAACAAAAAAAAAGGGGGGGCTCACCAGATGGCCAATGAAATGATCCAGGACAAGGGAATGTGAATGAATGGTTCAAGTTCTCCTTTAACACTTTATTAAACATGTAAGGATCTATGTCTTAGGAGCAGACTGTGTTCTGGGAGAGCTACGTCAAGCTGAGATATTGTAAATAATCCATCTCCTCCAGAGTCACTGGTGAATCCACCACCTCAGCACCTGAGTGTCCCGCTACAATTATGCAACATAACCCCAACCACTTTTTTCCTGATTAAATGTATTTCCAACCCCATTAAATAGTGAATTACCTCAAGCAGGTTTTGTTAGTTTTGTTAGTTTTGTTTGTTTTTAACTGCAGCCCCATGTAACACAGTATGTGATCCATAACGAAGGGCATTTGTACTCCAGCGTGGGTCGATACCATAGTGTAACAGAGAGCAGCTTTGTAAAGGGAGAACAAGGCTACTGCAGTGTGCTCCAGGGCTCTTACTTCCTATGGCCAGTGCCAGATCTCTGTTCTGCATTAATGAACGGCTGCTGTTCATACACCCATCGAGGTGGTCTGTGGGATGGGCCACGGTGGGGCAATTCAGAGGGGAAACGCCACACGCAAAGTCCCTCCACGTATCTGACTGCTTTGCGTGAACAATGCTGGCAAAATCACCCATCCGTGTCACAAAACTCGTGAACTCGTGAAGTCATCTGGCATCAGTTAGGTTTCATGTTTTTTTGTTTAAAAGATGGAGTGGTCAAGAACAAGGAGAAATAAGCTTCTCAGAGAAATAAGCTCCCTTATAGCCAAAATGTGGCCATTAGAAAAGCTTTGTTCCTTCAGCAGGTGGTTCCAGAAGAGCTTTTGGGCTATCACAAGGTCTTCTCATCTGGTGCGACAGACAAGAAGCCACCCTGTCATACAAGCTAACATTCCAGTGATTTTCATTTGGCCCCGACAGTCCCTTGGCTACTTAATAGCAACACATTTCTAAAATATGAACACTTCAAAAGGTCACACACTAAAATCTTGGGAGCTGCTGTAAGGGACCACCCACTGATGTAATGGGAAAGAACCTGAGTAAAGTGGGACACAACAGAGATCGCGCAGGGATCACTCTGCAAGACTAGGTCCAGAAAGACCTGGTACAAGAGAAATCTGTTCCTCTTCACCTTTCTGGAAAGGAACCAAGGTTTATAAAGCGTTGCTCTGCATGATTTTCTCAGTTTAAACACCATGTCACGCACTTTTCTGCAGAGGTGTGAAAATGATGCAGTAATTGAAGTCTGCTCTTAATTGCACTATTTCACTGGAAACCTGCTTAAACACAGAGGATTAATTAGAATTGTGTAGCTCTTCCTTCTACAAGCCCGGAGAGACCACCTTGCCTAGGAGAGGTGATGGGGACCCAACCAGTCCAAGGGAAACCTGTCCATGTGACTGCAGAGTATGTTCTGGGCTTTCCTCTTCTTCCCTGCTAGCTGTCCATCCTGTGTGGGAACCTGGCTGCCTCCCTAAGCGCACGTGAAGAGAGAGCCGTGCTTCCAAGCCTCTCTACATGTGCTGCACCTTCACCAGTCTCACCAAACCTCAATCCACCTCCACCTTATCTTTTCTCCTCTCACCCTTATAAAAGCAAATAAACCTTCAAATGCTTTTCAAAGACAGTTACCCAGCAGAAACGAAGCAGAAATCCCAAACAGAAACATTGACACAAACTGGATTATTCCCAGCCTCGGGAGAAAGGACCATGAATACATACCCAGTGACTGCTCTCTCCTTTTAGCTTCTATTTTCTTACCTTTTTGTTTTGGCACAAGAAAAAGGGAGCATGTGATGGTAAGGTCAGGGTATCTCCAGTTACAGCAGCATCTAAGAAGCGTTGTTCTAGTAAAATGATACCGTGCACAAGCCACGCTATATAAAAAGCGAAGGAGGCACAGCGCACGGGATACGAAGCACTCCAGACACAGAGCTGTCCACGCCAGCCTTAAATGATGATACCCCTGCTACAGGAGGTGCCCTAAAAGCAGGACCATAGCCAGTGCTAAACTTGGTGCTGCCGTGGCAAAACAATTGGGGATAGCTGAAAGAGATAACCCCACCGCTGCAGCTGCTGAGCTCACGCAGCCGGTGTCCCTCCTGCTGTGTTGCCTGCCTGATAAACCTCTGTTTTGGGCAGTGGATGTGAAAAGCACTATGGAGCACTGCCAACATCAGCCACAGGGTAGGGAGAGAGTGAGTAGTATGGCATCACCCAGAAGTTTGAGAGGCGACCGCTCCCCCAACCTTCTGCACAGCTTCTTTCGCTGGTTTTTGCAGGTGTCTGTACAAGATTTCCCATCCTAGGTGTGTCCCTTTCCCCTCTTTTCTACTTGGTATGAATCCTCAAGCTATTGATTTTCACCTGGTTTCAAAGAGGCAGCAAAAAATATCAGCATCGGTTCATTAAATGTTGTGGGGAGTCCCCAGAAGGTTCATAAACCTTTCACAGAGCTGGCCAGAGTGTCAGCTTTCCACAACAGTGCCTGGAAACAACTTGTCTGCTTTCCCATTTCATTAGAAGGCTCTTGCACACCCCTAGCACTGATATTGCAGCAAGAACCTTTTGAAGCTGCTACTTGGCATGTGTTTTCTGTTTATTTTCTAATAAAAAGAATATTATATCCACTCAGTTTTCTAAAAAAGCAACTGCACTGGCACTCAGCCACAGGGAAAAAAAACACTGTAAAAGCCCCTGACGCTTTCCATTAACATTAAATTCAGATACTTTTGTTTACAAATGTGACTTTTTTCTTTAATTAAGGTTTTTAAGGAATACAATCTGGGAAGGTTTATTAGCCCATGGTGGTAAATACATTCTCTGAGCAACAAACAGGCCTCTGATCACTTTTACTTACATCCAGACATTTCATAAGTGGTTGAGTAGATGTTTCCTAGTTTTCAGTGGAGGGCTGATCATGGTTTGTACACTGGATCCTGTTCCCATTACACTTAACAACTACAACCCCACTGATATCACTAGGAGGAAGAGTAAAAAGGCATTCTCAAACTCATGTGCTCCATTCTAAAATCTCGGCTTTTTTTTCGGACATGGCCAGCTCACCCTCTCCTTGGCCCTAAGGAGAGGCTGAGCTGAGGCTAATCACATTTCCATAGCATCTACCACAGTAACAAAGTGCCAGAGTTTACCAAAACCCCTCAGAAAATGCCAACTTGCCTTTTTTTCTTTTTTAATTCAATTTTCTTATGACATTTGCACAAAAGACCAGGAGGTGTTTCATAGAGGTATAACCAGATAACAGGTGTCTTCCTCAAATCCAATTTGAATTCCCAAGTTATGGGAAATAATTTATGGCAATTTTTTTCCAAGGAGAAACACTTGATGTGCTACAAGTTCCCAGCCTCAGGGAAAGAAACAGGATGAGGCCCAGCAGCCACAAGGATTAAGGGTCTGGAAGAGAACAAGATAGAGAAAAGTTTAATTCCTTGTTGCGACAGATATCAGCAAAGGCTTGAACTTCCACCACCTACACTGTACCTTTTATGATTAAGTTAATCACCATTTGTTTTCTCATTTTTCTTCTCCCTTTCTAAATTTTTAAACATCTGTCAAGGGGACAGCAGCCCCAGCCAGCAAGCTCAGAATATGGGGAGCTTCAGGTCTTTTATGTTCAGTCCACCCGAGCTGTGACAGGAAGCCAGTTGCCCCTTCACCTCCCTCCCCACCAGACAGGGCTTTATGTCCTGAAATCTTCCCTCCTCAGGTTTCTTCCCACCATTGTTTATAAAAGACTCCTTCTGCTTTGAAGAAGAATGAAAACCAGACATGCCAATACTGACTTTTTCATGAGGAAATCTTCCACCGCCGTTTCCTGCCAACTTCAACTGATGCCATATGAACATGTACATGTTACACAGTATGATCTGCCTCGACAGCAGTGAAAAATTAGATAGGAATTGTGGAGCAAGGGCACAACACGCAACACAATGAGGATCTCGATATGGAGAAAACTTGGGCTATCAATATTTGTACAAATCTGTTTCTATAGTATATATGATGATTTCTACAGAGCGTGGGTACTCCACAAAATGGAATTGTCCTGCAGGGAACAACAAATGAAGAAAAGGAAAAAAGGAGAAGGAGACCAAATGAAGAGATTGCTAAAAGGAAAGGACCTTTAAAAATACAATGATGGGACAGGCTATAGCAAAGTTAAATACCAACCTGCAATAAACTCCATGTAACAGGATCCCTGAACACAGCCCAGCTCTGAGGGAGGTTTCAGCTCCATTTTCCCAGCCTATCTCTTCGACCTTGTCTCTGTCACATAAACGAACTGAAATGAACATATGTTTTTAAGTTTGTTTCTAAAATAACCAGAGCGAAGCAGAAATACTGTGCTGCCCACACTAGTCTCCCCCTGCCTTCCTCAGGGAAAAGAGAGGAGAAAAACCATGCGTGTTAGTCACATCAGATGAAGTGCTACAGTGATGAGGATTTATACAAAACAGAGCCAAAAAAATAGTCTGTCAGGTCCCAGCTGCAGGCGAACAGTGAGCTGTGAGACCGGGTGGGGACAATGTGCCAAGGCTCACTCACCGCCAGCCTCGCAGAGCTCAGAGGGCACGCTTCAGCTCTGCAAGAGTGCAAGAGATCACCAGGCACATTGCAGGGACATGTTCACCTTCTGCAATGTGCAAAGGTGAGAATGGGCACCAAGAGCATCCTGGGCAGGAGGAACAAGGTATTGCTGCACCAGCTTTTGCTGTCTCTAACATTGACAGAGGTAGACCACATCCAAGGGACTCTAGGTACCAAGGAGACAATTTTCTCCTTCAGAGGATATTAGAGCAACGCCAGAGGTGCCCTGGTAGCACCTTTCTTAAGAGCAAGGATCCTGGAGTTTTAATCACGGTAATGACTGAAAGGGAATTTAGAAGTGAAGAGGTATGTGTGGATCTGGCAAGGAATGAACATAAGCAGGCAATAAAGAATGGATTAAATCAACTGTTTCCCAGAAAGGGAAGAGACAGTTAGATTACCATACACACTTTTCATTATTTGATTGATTAAAAAAAAAAAAAGTAATTTCTATTTCAATATCAAAACGTGGATGAAAATGTCACGACAAAGTTATCTAGTCTAAAAAGCTGTTCTTTACCTTATCTTATTCCACACTGATGCTGTAATCTCAGTGGTGCTTATGTTATTTCTAAGTTTATAACCTAAGGGATAAGTTTGCACATTATGAAGATAAGGAGACCAGAGGGCTCTGGCAGCCTCTAAATTTTTATTCCTGCTCTGTCTCTTGGCCCATTTTGCAAAAATCTCAAGGCAAATCCTATACCCATCATCAAAGATTCCCTGTAGTTCCTCTGCTTATTTGACATATTGCTGCAAGTACATCAGTGCTTACAAAAGCCAACTACAACTGCATCTACACCTATTTGTCTCCTTCCTACCCGAAACACTGAGCCCTGCAGAGCCTTTTCACAGGGCTGCTTGTTCCTTGGAATCCAGGCTAAATGCTCCCTATACAAAAAAAAAAAAAAATTAAAACACAACCTGGACATTTTACACCCATGTCTATGATAAGGAGAATAATGTACCTGAAATGGCAGGTTGGTTTTCCATGAAAGCCAATTTTCATGAAATCCAGACATATGGACTATCTAATAATCATTATTATGCTCACAAAGGATTTTCTCCTTTCTCAATTTGGAGACCTGGTAGTTTTCAGGAAGGCCTACCTGAAGGAGATAAATAAATTGGCAGAAGAATTCAAACTCTCCCATCTAAAATGTCACTTACTGAGGCTACAAGTAAGATACAAAATACTTCTGTAAATGAAGGAGATTAGGAAGAAATATTTTCCACTTTGGAGCATTTTGTTTGTTGCCTGCCCACAACAGGACTGTACATAGCTAGTTGAATTGCTGTCACAGTACAGGGTTAGCATCAGCAGACCATATGTAGCAATTTGAAGTGATGAAAATAACACAGAATTGTAGGGGTTGGAAGGGATCTCAAGAGATCATTGAGTCCACCCCCCATGTCAAAGCAGGTTCTCTGCTTTGGGAAAAAAATATTTCAGGATCTAGCACTTCAAAAGCACTTTAACAACAATGGGAAAAATTCAGTTTGCAAAATTTCAGAAAGCTCAAATTGGCAAGGTCTCTGGAGTTGGTTTTAAAACATTTAATAAAAGTTTTATGGTACAATCCAACCCTAGAGCCACCATTAATCCCTTATGGCTATGGGAGACACTACGTAACCTATAGAACTGGAAGAGAACATTTTGTCCTTTTCTCACCTATTAATGTTTACTAAACTAATTACAGAAGATTTAGTAAATCATTTCAGAAAAAAGATGTTGCTACAAGTTTCCCTTTCTTGTTTTGACAGGCAGCCCCATGACTTATACCGGGTTCTGGCCCCAACTCTGCCCTGACTGTTTTTTCAGTCTTACGCAAATGAGGAATTGTTCATCTTCCTCCCAAATTTTTTTTTCTTAATCCCAAATTGGATCACTACCATGTGATTTGCAGAGATGCTACACAATGCCTGGGAGAGAGGAGGTTTAACACCATGCTGCCTTATTGCATAAGATGACATGAGGCAAGTAAAAGTGGTAGGACACAAGGATGGGCCTATCATAACTAAATAAAAAGCAGCAATCTGGGCATAAGCTTGAATGAAACTGACAATGGAGGTGGTATGGAAGACAAGTGATAGACTGGTAGAGCTTGGAGGAATGTGATAATGTGTTTCACAATGCATCAGATTTCCCAATCTGCCAATGTAAATGTGAACATAAAAAAATAATCAGTGGCAAAAGAGAAAAGCGGATGATGAACAAAAGGAGATGTTTTACCTCTGCTGCAGAACCAACAGAAAGGATGGCCAGTGCAGAGTGTACTGTGTGGGTACAAACACCTTGTGCTCAGCGTGCAGCACCTTGTACGGAACATGGAGTGAAGAGTCGAACACAGATGTAAGTCCCACCAGCCCTGAAAAAAACCTCTCTTCATAAAGCACAAATGCTCAAGTGGGACACCTCTTTGGCAGTGCTGCTCTGCCCTATCCCCACAACAGTCCTTTTCCCCAGCTGCCAAGATGATCCCCTTCCAGCATGACAACTTCAGGAAAAGACTAATCCACACAGTCATGAGTTTATCTGGCCTTAAAGCACTCCAGCACATACTAAAAAGCATGCAGGTAGACTAAAACACATCGATGGGTCTCTAAATTCCAGCAAACCCCACAATCCCTTCTGTTCTAAACCATCCGCAGGAAATGCCTGCAAACAGGGAAACCAAAACCAGGCTGTGAGGCTCTACCTGCGGGGCTCTCTTTACAAGGTGGTAGTTTCCTCCTCCTGAGGTTGGCTCTGGCCTAAGTGAGATGTACTTCAAAGGAAGAGCTCCCCTGGTAAGGAATTAAAGCTGGAAGTGCTGCAATCAACAGGGAGCAGACACTTTGGGACCCTCATCTCCAAGACTGTGTTGCTTTCACCCTTTTGAACAGGAAAAGATAAGGGAAAGGGACTGCAAGTGGACCCTTTCAAGACCATTTGCCAAGTGTATGCTATGGAAAAAGGTTGTGCGTTGTGCATACTGTCTCAAAGGCAAGAAGTTGCCAGCGGGGCTCTGCTGCACTGTCAGATGTGTCTGCTTGTTGCTGGAGGCAAGGGAAGAAACAACGTGTCAGCGAGGCTCTTAAAGCAGGTAACAAAGAAAACGGCTGTCTATCTGCGGAAAGGAAGTAAAACGATCCTTCCTCAGAGCTGAACTGAGACCTCCTGCACAGTCCTGAGGTGGACCCAGGGGAGCTGTTATGTGTCAGGTAAATATGGGGGAGGGCTTGAAGGGCAGTGGTGTACTGAGGTAAGACCCTGGCTGAGCTCTGCATTAAAAGGAGACAAGAGAAACCTCACGGTTTTGGAACATACTGAGGTCTGGTGCTGTGTCTTTCTCTGTCCCAAGAGCCTGATCTGAAGTAAGGGACTCTCATGGGGGCATTTTCCTCTCAGTGAGTCACTCCCACTGAATCAGGAGTTTAAAAATAAAAAAAAAAAAAAACAACAAGCCCCAAACTCCCTGAACACCTCAGTGGCATGACACTGGCAGTGCAAACATCTTCCCACAGTAGCTGTCCCTCTTTTGTGTGAGGATGAGAGGTGACAGGCAGAGAGCCACCACCTGTGCTGCCTTTGTAAGTGAGAAGGACTGTTAAGGTACAATCACCTCTTCTCTGGCTGCCCCTTCTGTCACTGCTTCCTCAGAGCTAGGTGCAGTACATGGGGTATTTTCCACCAGCGTCAGGTGGGTGGTATACTGGGAATCATCAAGGCAGGGCTTAGATATGCAGATGCCAAAGTAAAGGGCTTTCTATTGTACAGGATCGAATAGCAGGCCAGACTAACTGAGGTGAGGTATGAGGACACTTACTCAGGGCCAAAGGTTAATGTCTCCCCACATGACCAGGGTCGGTATCCAAGGAATCCAGAGGCCACCGTGCAGCTACTGACCTTTGCCCGGGGATCAGTGCTCACCAGAGCCAGGGTCATACATGTGCAGAAGCAGAAACAGTCTGGAGCAGAAACTGAGATACTGTTGCTAGAAGAAAGTGATAGCATCAGTAAACCGACCTGTGGGAAAAAATAAGCTGGCTTCTGGCTTGACTACTTGCAAGTCCTGCTAACACCAAACTCGAGCATGAAGACAGTGCCCAAAAGACAGCAGGCTCATGAGACAGCGCCAATGTAAATGACACTGGTAAAGGCCTAGAGGATTACCTTTCCAAAGGATTAAGAGGATTACCTTTCCAAACAGAGCATCTCTTTCCCTCTCCTGCCAGCTGCTAGTCCTCTAAAGGAGCTCCTGGTCCTCCCTGGGGCTTTCCAGCCTATCAGTAGCTCTTGCTGGATGCTAGCAGAGCAGCTCAGGTCCTGCTTGTGCTGCCCACCCTTCTGCTGTGCGGGAGGAAACACGGTGGCGGTGTACAAACAGCTAATTTTGGTTCTCATGTTGTGAGGATGCACTTTGCTTCCTCTCCTCTCTTCCTGAGCCGTGACGAGGACACTGTGGTACATCATCCGCCACAGACACACTTAGTTACTACACTCCAAACAAGAGGGGACTTAAACTGCTGAGTGGGCGCTCACTGTTTGCACAACCACCGCACCTGCGCAAGAGCTGCAGCACCTTGCATTGAGATGACACCACAGCCCCAGGCTCTGCGCCTGCTGCCAGGGCCATGGGTACAGGGACAGGCTAGGGTGGTCATCAATGGAACTGCCTTCGGGGAAGCCCTCATGCCTCACCAGAGTGCAATCGCAGCTCCATGACCATTGGAAGCCTCAGGAGGATAATCCAGAGCAGCTGCTGGTATTCCTCCTGTACCCTAGGAGCGATCAAAGCCCAGCAATGGCCTGACTTTTCCAGCATTACTAAAAGCAATGGAACAGCATCAAGGATACCTAGGAATTTCCCTTTTATCACAGCTCTAGCCACAGAGCATTTATATGAAGCAGAATGGATAAGTGACCCAGCTGTCAAGTATTGTCTTAATTCTCTTCACAGGTACAAGTGGTAGGCACATTTTCTCCTTGTCCCCATGCTCAACAGAAGTGCTGGAATAATTTGGATGGATGAGGTGTTTGGAGGTCAGGTCCTTCTCTTTGGGTCCTGCAGTCAAGTTTCACTACAAGTGCACGTATATTATGCTCCCATTACTACCAAGCTCTAAGTCAGACACAATTTGAAAGTGGCTGGTGGGCTTTTAAAGAAGGACTTACCAAGAACAAGTCCTTAGCAGGCATAATGATTATTTAAATAAGCAAATGCTTGTTGCTTAATTGTTGCATTGTTTGAAAAGTGGTTCACATGCACCAGTGGGGTGTAGGGGAAAAGTGTTTGCACAGAAACTACTAAGAAGGTGTATTTTGTCTCACTTCCTAACAAAGCCCAGGCTGTTATCCACTTCACTGTGCAATAAACATGATCAAAGGGAAAAGATCTTTGATGGTTCCTTACAAGAAACCCCTTGGCTGCTAAGGAAGGGAATCACTTGAGTGGTAGGTATAAGGTACCCCTCATCCCACTGAGTGCCCTTGAGAACTATACCATGACATATGTGACGATAACTGGAACCTGAGAATAAAGAGGAGGAAGATGTGACAGTATTTTTTTTCCACAGAAGAAGTGCTCTCCAGGTCAGTTTATACCATTTGTTTCCACACTGAAAAAAAGTAGTAAGAAGAAAAAAATACACCGCCTCACTTCATGTATAGCCGCCCCCCCCAAAAAAACACTGCACAGACCTTAGAGTTAAAAAGTGAAACCAGAGGGGTTTTTTTCTTGATATGTGTTAGTTTATCATATTTAATTGTATGAAAGGAAAAACATTAGTCATGACACATGCTACCAAAATCTCTAAGCTAAATAGTTGAAAATCTATATTATAGATATTCTGCATGAACATGGACACATGATAGTTTATGTGAGTTATTAATGGACTAGGCTGAAAATATGCAGACTTTAAGACTGTGTTTTAAGAAATTTTAACTAAAAACACATGCTGAGTATGCATTCTAACAGATAATTACCCATAGAGTGGAGCACAGCTCATACAGAAAATAGAAACAGTGTAGGAACATGCACTTTTCATCTAATAGAGAAACACATGAATTGTAAAAGTACTTCGTATTTTCCTTTGTCCAAAAGCTAATTTTTAGGCACTACAGGTCACCCACCTCTAGAAACTCACTAATCTAATCTACAATGTGTAAACACATCCAGATTTACAAGATCCAACAGAATACTATTTTTAACATCTTCCCTTGTCCAAAACAACAGCAGAGAAAACATGAAAATTGAGAAGATGACAAGGCCAGTCCTTCCCAATCAAATCCTTCCCATTCCCATCTTTTATCTTCCATGAACCAGGGAGGATATATTTAAGGGCCTCACACATTTTCTCCTGTTCCCAGGATACTCAGCAGTTTGAGATAAAATAAGTAAAAGGGTGACCTCTTTCAAAGTCTGTTGGCAAGTTTTGTTCAGGTAAGGAGGCCATTAAGTACTTTCTTTACCTGAGATCTCTGCAGTTTTTCATCAGGAAGAAACCTCAGATGTCTGATCTACTTTTCCTCCAAAAACTTAGATCTGTTTTGGTTTTTTTTTTACATTTTAAAGTCTATTTTGTTTGCCTGTGTCTGGGGGAGGGAGGAGAGGAACCCCACATTTAATTATAGGATTTTAAAGCCCCTACTCTTTACTTGTCTGATATGACTAATGTGACTATAAAACAATGTGCCAGGAATCATGAACCTACCTTAGCTGCTTTTGAAGGTGGTTTTGTGTGCTTTATGAGCTTTGCTATAGACAGGCAACTTGGTACCGATGGAATGGTAATTCCCATTACTTGATTGTAAGGTCAGGCTGAAACCTCATTGTTTTTGTTTCCTAGAGAAAGAACTGAGATCACATCTGCATTTTATAAAAGCTCCTGAGTAGTTGCTGATCAACAGCAACCAGCAGCCTCTAAAAACTTGCATTGTTTTGCAGTTGGAGTTTCTAGATACTGTGTCCTCATAAAAAGTCTGGTTAAGTCATTTACACTCTGAAACCGAGAAGTGAACTCCTCTGAACAGCTAGCAGAAATTTTTACTAACAAGCCTGCAACAGGCTCCAGGCTGCATTATTCAGCTCCCTTTGTTGTTTAAAGGATATTCATCAGCTCAAAACCCTCTAGTAGTCCTAGCTCACATAAAATATTTTTGACTTAGTAACTCAGATGTAAATGGGGGAAAAAAAATTAAAAGCATTTTCCTACCCATTTTCTGGGCTTTAATATAAAATCTACAAAGGCATTAAAACAGTAGGTTAGCTAAGGGCTGGTGGAAGAACTAATGTGTCAAAAGTATCGCATGTGTAAAAAGTGTTCACACGGGGGGCGGGTAAGGACTTGTAAAACCCTCTGCCTCTCTCCAATTTCCCTGGCAAGCATATTGGCTGAATTTTATAAGGACTGGTCCCCCAGTGAATCTGTAAAAGAGGTGGGTTTAGCCTGTTAGCCCATGGCTGTCTGTCACCTACCCCTGCCGAGTGCCGAGTGCCTGTAGCAGGGCAGGGGTACCTGGGACTACCCACCTTGCCTTGCTGGGTGACAGACTGCTTTACCCCACTGTTGCTAGAAGCAGGAGTTGTTCTGCCCAAGCTCCCTTTTCTGTGAATTATGGCAAGTCCATCAGTACTTCTTTCCCAGTTGTCATTGAGGGCTATCGTGTATCAGACTAGCGTACTCCTGCCAGAGAGGCTCCTTGCACTTGCTCACTTGCCCAAGACAGGCACAGCAGACATGGTCGTGCTTTGCTTAGCTTGGGATCACGCGCAGCTCAGGGCACGCATTGCTCTGATGCCAAAGCACATGAGCAAGCTGGATGAGCTCCGAGTCTGAAGCGAATCAGCAAGCTGTGCTGCAACCCCCCTGCCCCTGCTCTGAACTGCTGGATTGATCCCTACTTGCTGATGGATAGGGAGCAATTATGGAAGAGTGGGTTCTGTGGTGGTTCTGGAGCATGGGAGCTCAGGGGTAGGAATCAGACACTGGGCAGCAGGGTGTCCTCATGGGATACCAGAACAGGGCTGGAACTGGGGAGGTATATGAATGCAATCTGCCACATCAGACTTCCCTCATTTCCATGTCTCCATGCTTTTGCTCCTCTGTTGGAAACACTGCAAAATGAGGCTCAGGGATGCAGCAGCATGTTCTGCAGACTGGCCTCAACTCATCCTACAAACACACAGAGTGTGTTCAGGCTTGGTTGGCCTAGAGGGAGAAGGTAAGAGCTTCTCTGTAGCAAGACAGCAACAGCCAGTTACATGGGAACAACAGGGAGGTGTGGAGGAGGTCACTGGGTTCCTCCATGTCACATGTAGGGCCTGTTGTGATAGGACAAGGGGTAATGGTTTTAAAATAGAGGGAGGTAAATTTAGATTAGATATTAGAAAAAAAGTTCTTTACTGTGAGAGTTGTGGAGTACTGGAACAGGTTGCCCAGAGAGGTGGTGGATACCCCATCCCTGGAGACGTTCAAGGCCAGGTTGGATGAGGCCCTGAGCAACCTGATCTAGTTGGGGGTGTCCCTGCTTCTTGCAGAGGGGTTGGACTAGATGACCTCTGGGAGTCCCTTACTACTCTAGCTATTCTATGATTCCATGATTCTATGTGAATACCTGAATTCACTGGTGCCCACAGCTTGCAATAACTTGCATGTCTATCAGGACCAGGCTGCCCACAGGAACAACAGCCAAGCTGCAGTTTGCCCCGACCTCCACCCTTGAGATGAGAACCCAGTCACCTTACAGCTAATTCTTTGCATTGTGTTGCCCATGTAAAGGACAGGCTGTCAGGAAAGACTTGGGCAAGCTCAGCCCATCTCCCAAGGAACATTTTACAACACACCATGCTGCTTTTGTCACGCATAATGTTCTAGCTGTCCAACTAGTAACTTTCAGGCAGGGATCACCTGGGCTTCCACTTAGTCATGAGTTGGTTGTCATGTTCCTTCCAGTAAAAGTGGCAACTTTTCCAGCTCCGGTGGAAATCCTTGCAGGTATCTAACCTGTAATGCTAAAAGGATCTCTTGGCTGACAGGAGTTTTTCAGGTAGGTTGCCAGGCTTAGCAGCCACTAACCCATTCCCTAAATGCAAACCAGTGAGCACCTATTGATCTCGAGCACCCTGCAAAGATAACTTATCACGGTGGATCCATTAACCCCTCTTGAAATTGCATAGCTTGTTGAACTATTGCCACCACAGAAAGCCAAGTGGGGCATTAGAGGAGATAAAACTATCTGCCAGGCAAAGGACATTGTTATGGCTGAGGCATAATGTTTTCTGGGAGTTTAACTTCGCCCTGATTGAGGAAGTCACGTAAGACCACACACGTCAAAATCAAGTGGGGAGAACTGGGCATGGATGCAGTTGCAGGACACAAGGTAGCTGGTTCAGACAGGGCATCTCTGAATCGAGTGTCAGAAAGGACAGTAGGAGCCATGGGTTGTATTTCATAAAGGGCATTGTCCTCTTCTGGTGATCAGCGATAGGAAATGCTTCTTGTATTTATTTTGTTTAATCGCAGAGCAGAACCAGATTGGGAGGAACCGAGCCCCCATTCACTGTAATGTGGGACTCCCCCTGAGGCAGAGGAGCTGTTCACCAGTGTCCTCTGTGGGATTTCCCTCACTGCTCCCTTGTCCCTGCAGTCTGAGGAAGGGGAGGTGGCAACTGTCTCCGGAGGACACAAAGGGTCCTCGGTGATCCCGAATTTGGGAGTTAAAACAGGGTTTCGTGCCTCTGTGGGAAAAGTTCTGAAATGTGCGTGGGGAGCCGTGCCCTGCTCCGTGCGGCCCCGAGGGGGTTCCCTGGCAGCGAGCGGGGCCCTCCCGGCACCCCGGGGGTGCAGGACGCCCACCGGTCCGCCC
>VXBZ01005229.1:85809-202529 GCA_013399135.1 Heliornis fulica | reverse complement strand
TGCGGTCGGGTCACCCCCCCGGACTGGCCCCGCTGCCTCCCCCCTGCGCGGAGCGCAGATAAGATGAGGGATTTCGGACCGTCTCGCAGCTGGCCCCGACACTTTCCAAGGAATGTTCCTGAAACAAAGACCCAGATTCCTGCATCTTGATTCCCCCGAATCCCACAGCTGACTGCCAGCGGTCAAACCACTCAAATATTCTGCATCCTTGTGTTTTGCGTGTCCCGGGCAGGCATCCATCCCATCTAACTGTCTGAGGGGAGGCTGTGGAAGCACACCTGATGCTTCTCCCTCTGCGCACTCGGGAGCACCAAGCTGCTACCTTCCACTCTCGTAAACTGCCTGACTTTCCAGCAGGTCGCGGTTTTGTTTTAGGTTTGGGCTTTTGTTTTTGTTTTTAGTTGGTTGGTTGGTTTTTTGGTTTTTTGGTTTTTTTAATTGTTTGAAGAGTAGGAAAAGAGGTATCGTGGCCAGAATCCTTCTTGTGTAACAGACTCAGAGCTGCAACACAATATTGTGTGTATGACTCCACATGCCACAAGGTATTTAAGAATAGCTCTTTTAAAGAAAATACTTGATTAAAGCCATTTAACAATCACTAATTGTACTATGGTATGTTAGTACCAGTGTCAAAGAAGATCTTCAATAAAAACTGATGCAGGTGGTGCATGGATGCGGAAAGGGTGTAAGAGATCTCCCTGGTTAACAGTGCTGGTTTACATGGGAAGAATTCGCGGGAATCTGGAATTTCAGAGGCTGGGTACTGTCCCCCCACTTCACTAGAATTTCTGGAGATATTTTCAGCTAGTGTGTTCTTCGAATAACAGCCAGTGAAACAAAATTAAGCCCTTTAACAGGAGTTTTAATGTAGTAAAGCAGAACGTTGCATAATTCAGTGACAAAAAGTCTCTGAGCAAACTTGGATTGTCTCTTTCCAGACTTGTATATTATGCCCCCAACCCTCATGTTTCAATTTTACAGTAGTTCTGAGCAGAACGATAGTTTTAAGTTGAGCAAAACGAAGCTGCCAGCAGAAGGGGTGCTCCTGCCGCTCTGTGCTTGCTGCGTGCAGCTGGGGTGAGCATGGCCCGATGCTGTGGCATTAGCTGAGCTCAGGCAGGGTGCTCAGAGTACCAAGTTACCTGCCCGAGCTGAGTGGGGAGGGCAGGTAACTTGGTACTCTGAAAGGATTCCCTTTTCAGAGGCAGCTTCTTGGCAATTCTGTAACCCTACTCAGAGTCTGTTCTGCCGAAAGTTAAAAGCATCTCAAAATCAGCACGGCAACGGTCCTGTTCCTTCTCCTCCAGCCCTGCAAAATCCCGCTGCCTCCTTTGCACAACTATGGGTCAAGTGTACAGCGAGCCTTTAGCTGGAGCTCATTGAGCAAAAAAAAACCGAATAATTTTTAGGTAAGGCTGTTTTTCAGCTGAATCAGCCCCGGGTAGTGCCTTTTTGCATGTACCTCCTTTGTTTTCTGGTGACAGAAGGGGTGGGGGGGACTGGACGACGACACACGACAGGACGATGCAAGCAGGACATCGCTATAGCAACACCAATTTAGAGCAATAGAGCTGCCGTGTAACTGCACCCTCCGTGGGGATGGATGCATGTACCCAACCACCCGTTCTCCTTCTCTCCACATTTGTAGGAGTTTGATTTTCTGAGCTGTCTCTTCTCTTTCTACGTGATAAACATGCTAGAAAGTTATGGGTAGGAGGAGGAGCTGCAAAGATGTAGCGAAAGAAATATTGATAAGGCATTTGCAAAAATCTCATTTTCACAGAAGACTAGGTAAAACTCTGTGTGTTTATCTGGAGGAACTGGGCTGAAGCTTTATGTTTGGATTGTGATTGGAGTCAGGGAACTTGTCACAGAGGGCAGATGGGAAAATGTGGTTGCAGGGTGCTACAGGATTTGTTGCAGAATTGTTTGAAGCTACTGGTCAGTGATGGAGCAGGATGTTTAATTAGGTCACAGCTTAAAGCTTGCCCATCTCAAAAAGGCTGCTTCGCTAGTAAGAGAACAGGGAGGGGAGGTGTGTGTAGGGATTTCTCTCAGCACCTTGCCGTGGCAGCGAAGTGCCGCTTAGCTTGGACAAGCCGCTCAGCCCAGCACTGACTTGTGCACGGTTCAACTTCCACCGGGATGCCTGGTGAGGTTTCTGTCCTGTTCCTCCCGCATGGAGAGCTGAAAGGCTTTGTGGCGACTCGGGACTGTTTCAAGGTTTATCTTAACAAGGGAAGCTATAAACCAGCACTGACACGTTTCCCTTAATATGCTTAACTGCAGCCTTTTGTGGCTGAATTGCTTAAGAAGCAGCATCCGAGCCACCCATTCTCCAGCAGTGGGGGCAGGCAGCTGGTGGTAGCGGTGGTGCCAGACATCCCTAGCACGCTATTTCTGTTCATGAGTCAGATCTCTGCAACTTCTAGTCAGCTTGTACTTTGATATAAAATACAGAAGCATTCATTTGTCATATTATTCATCTTGCTCTATGGAGGCAGATTATTTTCAAAGGTTATTCACCCTGGCACCTTCATGTCAGTCAGAGCAGCTTCTCCAAAACAAATCTGGTTTCTCAATCCTGCGCTATAGCCTAGTAGCTCGTAATGAGCCCGGAGTGTTCTTCCTGAAGTGCAGGAATGCGCTCACTGGTTAAGCAAACCAGGCAGATCTAGTTCTTCACGGAGCAGGGAAATCTGAATCTCTGATGGTCAGTTACAAGAAAAGAGAGGCAGGAGGCCAGCTTTCATGTTTCGGGCTTTGTCTGGATAAACTGCACAGCAGTGCCTTCAGAATTGAAATGTGTCAGCAGCTTGCCATACTCATCTTAAATAACTTAATTGTTCTCCCAAAGACGACTTGGGGAGATAAGTCATGATTCTCCAGTTGTGAAATGCCAAACAAAAAAAATATCTATTGACCAGAATTTGGTCCCCTGTACAAGTTTACTGACTCAGTGAAGCACACCACTCAGCTGGGGCAGAGCTGGACCACTGCGAAAAGGGTCTATTTAATAATCAGATGAATTTAAATGGAACGCCTTTTTCCCCTAGATCTAAGAGAGCTTTTCTTCTGACTGGATACAGGTCAGGATGACAAGAATTCAGCTAATTCTTTGAAACTGAAGAGACGGGTAGTGCAATGTTGGGGATTTCTTTTTGTTTTACTCTCCTAGCACAGCAAGAAAGTGCAATGAATCCATTTGCTATAAGCTCACCTGCTAGCACAAAGAAATAAACCTTAACTGGGTCATGAAATCAGAGACAAGTTTGGGTTCTTTATCAAGAAATGCACTAAGAAATATTTTTTGCTGCTTTAATTGATGTTTCCTACTCTTATTTTTAAGGGAAGATAGCAATTATATAGCGAATAAATAAAAGGTAAGCTCACTTTTCAGTGCAGATTTCAGCACATTGAAGTTGGTTTTGTGTTCCCCTTCACACAGTGAAGGAAACGCGTAAGTTGTATTAGATTCCTGCCTATGTAAAAATTCAGTTCAACCTAGCAAGGACGGACTCAAGCCAAACACTAAGAATCACAGGCATTGACTCCTTTCCCTGTTGTCTCCTCCCTTCTTCAAACACCTTCTTCTCCCCATGGGTCTGTGAGAGAACCACAGTGGGAGCAGTGGATCTGGACTATCAAGGCCTTTCAGACAGATTAAAATTTGAGGCCAAATCTGCTTCTGTCTGGCTCAGTGGATCCTTCTGGCAAAGCCCAGAGTGTGCAGGAATGGCTCTGACAAGGCTCCAGCAGATGTGTTGTGTCCAGCTTTCCCTCCCTGAGGGCCCCCAAGCCACTGACCCAATTCTCTAGGGCATTAAAGGGATGGGGGGGTGGGGGAGAGGAGAGAGAGGGCAGCCCCACAGGGGAGAGTGGAGGAGGACAACCCCCTTGATGAACCCCATGGCATGGCCGCCTACCGCAGCAGAGCCGGCTCAGCCCCCCCAGGCTCCCACTGTTGCTCTGTTCCCAGCACAGCCCAGCAAGTGGTACTGGTACCCATCTGGAAGCAGATAGGATGTGGGAACAAGCAGGCTCAGAGGTGAAAGGTGCTAAAAACACTCCTAAGTCCTGGAAATCCTATGCCTCATTAAAACAGCACTTATGCCCGCTTCACTTTATAACTCATCCCTGTCAACACAGCTAAGATCATCAGCCCAGTGCCTCCACATAAATACTCGCTGTCTCCCTGGAAGGTCAAGGGGCCTTGGCCACAGCTCCCCTCCTGCCTTCCTGTTTTGACTGAGGGAGGAGAGGGCTTGGAGGGAAGGTTGTAGCAACCGCACTGTACACAGGCACTGCTTCTGAAACATAAGATTGGGCAAAGCGCTCAAGAATAGCACCGGGCGAGGGGTTTTGGCAAGTTGCGACTTTGCTAAAAATGAGGTTCTGAGGTAGCCAAATCCATTCATAAATTGGAAGCAGTTTTGTGGAATATTTTCAGGCAAAACAAATGGCAAAGCATTTCATTTTGGGCACTGGCAGTACAAGCTGAAGGAATCAAAGGATTATTCAAACAGTTGGAGGTAGCAGTTCCCTGAAGAGCCTGCTGGTGAGGGAATCCACACGGGCAGGCGGTGGGAAACCAGATTCAGTCCTCCTCTTTGCCTCCGGGGATTAAATTCCTATCACACAGCCCAGGGAAATAATGTGATTGTGGGGGTATGTGAGAGAGCTTGAGAGAGGCGAGAAGAAACACGTAAAGTCTGGAGCAGGAGGAGCACCCTCCCCATGGGAAAGAGCGCTGCCCACCAGCCCCACAGCTTTGGATGCTGAAGAACTTGGTATGGCATCCAGCCAGGAGGGAGAGAGACCCGTTTCCCCAAATCTTTAACTACCACAAAGTAACCCTTGTGAGCGCCCAGACAGTCTGGGTTTTGTTTAAGAAGAAATTGCTGGTTTGAATCAGGGAGAGGAAAAGTTCATCCAGGGCTCCCGTATCCGATCTGAATGACCAAGTTAAAAAATCTGTTTTGGATAAGTAAAAACACTGTTTTGGCACCCCGAATTACATTTTACACCCAAGCTAGAAGCTGAACAGAGTAACTTTTCGTTGTATGGGTCTAACAGGGCTCTCACAAGACCTTTTATGCTAGAGTTCCTCACACAAGGATGTGAGTGCACACTCTTCCAATGGCTCTTGGCTCTGCAGGCTGCATCTCTGCTGCAGGCTGCCTGCTCTTGGAGCTGCTGCAGACTACCCGTAAGTCAACAGAGGTAATAAGCGACATGTCCCCATGATGTGGTACGGATCTCTGAGCTGCGAGTAAGCAGGGGGATTACACACGAATTAATTCCCTCTGTTTTCCTCCTGGCCATTCCTGGCTTCTGAAACATAATCGGCTGGAGACAGTCATGATTTCTAGTGACTTGTAAAGAGAAAGTCACCTGACCTGACCCAAAGCTACAAAATGGGTTGTGTACTGAAAGTCCCAGGCAGGAGTGACACCTGAGATCTCTGGAGATAGGGTTGAAGCTTAAAGGCTTCCACTTCTTGATCCCTTTCCTACAAATTTCTCCTTCTTTGACTCAGACAACTGTCTTCCTCCTGAGGTAAACCTCCCACTCAGATGATAGATTTTTTTTTTTTTATTAAAGAGATAAGAGAAGCAGTGGCAAGAGCAGGAACTGCCTTAACATGCAAGTGTCTTTACAGTCTTAGCTGACTTCCCATGACACACTATTAAAATAAATATATAATGAAAATACCACAGTCCTTTTAAAGTCAACAACTACACCAGAATATGTGTTTGAACTCAGCACGTACCAAGTCTGAAGTTAGATCTGTAACGAAATGATCTTCATGAACCTACGTGAAATCACCACAGATGTAGGCTAGGGAGATATTGTTCCTTTTACTTCCCTAAAAACCACTGGGAACCCAATTTGAACAAACCTGGGGGAGCCAGCTGAGATATTTGGCTGTGGGCCCTCATATTTATGCCCTGAACTTGAGAAGCAAAGAAAGTTCCCAAAACTGAATTGTTAGTTTGGGTTTTTTTTTTTAAGTTGTTGGGCCATATCTCCAGACCAGCATTTCCAAAGGACATTGTGGCCCTTCACAGTCCCTTTCAGGAACCACCAGTGGCTGTCTCAAGCCATGGGATTTTTAAACAGCAGTATTACTTCATGCTGTACTAATTCTTCTTGTTTTCAGGGAGCGTTTTGGAGCAGTGGAGCCACGGCTGGCTGACACACAGCAACACTCGACCTTTCAGGGTTGGGATTTCTGAGATGTTTCACAGGGTGGCCTTATGTTCTCTTGGTCTCTGAGGATCTCCTCAAACCATAGTCCCAGACCAAGACCTGTACACTTGAGGTGAGGGCAGAAGGGAAGGAGAAACGTTACTGCAGCCCAGGAAGAGAATGGTGCCTGGTCTGCTACACATTCTGGAGGGCTCCTTGCCTACCTGTTGGTAAATTCTTAGCCTAGTCTTCATGCTGAACCATATTTATGTGGAAACCATATATCTGTAGCCAGATCACTCCCTGAAAAAGTCATAACTCAGTTTCAATCTCAGAAGACTAAACTATACTCAGATGATTACACAGACCACAGATGGGATGCCTTTCCTTCGGTGGCTGGTGTCCTGGTGTTGAGTGATGTTTTTGCTGCTTAATCTCTTAGATTTTACTCCTTATTCCTCGACTAAGTCACAGTTGCTGGCAGAACCCAGTTGCCAAGAATGGATAAAGGAAAGATTTCTTGGTATTTGGTTCCCAGATGCCTTGAGGAGGTGCAGTAGCCGGCATCAGCTTTTAGCAGGCAGAAAACCGTGGCTCTTGGGCAGGAATGCAGCTGCTTGCTAGAAACAGCATCAAAAGCACCGTGAGTAAGAAATTACAGGAGAAGGAGTCAGCGCTTGAGGCTTCAAGAAACTGCAGCAGCTCTGGGCTGTATTGTTGTAATCCATCCCTGCTGTTTGCTACAGAGATGGCAAATAACCCTGAGGATGAGGGATAAACAGAAAACACTTAAGATAAACTGCTTTCACAGACTGGACTTATAGTAATTAAGTGAGGATACAGAGTAGAATTCACTAAATCAAAAGAATCTCAGACAAATTCTGCTTTCATTAATGAAGTGCTAAAAACTTCATGTTGCACGGTGTGGTTCAAAGTTCCCTTTCATATATGCTTTAACGGTGTATGTACCACCTAAGAAAAGCAGAGCTCCCCTTACATTCGCCTTTTCTCCTCTGCCATGCAACCTTTGTGTTCTGCCACTGGAACAGCCTTTCTTCACTTCTGTGCCTTCAACACTCTGTCTTCTTGGTGTTCAGCCATGACCTCTCCTCCCCTGCCTGCAACCACCTCTTGACGCCTCAATTCCTGCTAGCTCTCTGTAATCTCATGTTATACAATAGAGAGGTTTTGGCTTGAATAAATGCAAGATTGCATCTTTATCTCATTAAGAAAGCAAAATTAAGTTGTCTAATTATTAAAAACAGGTAATCAGAAAAGGTAGCTGCTTTTTTTTCTGAAATGTGGCAAGCTCAAAGACTCTTAGTTTTTGTGCAAGAACTGTATTTTAACCATTAAAATTGGATTTTAAAGTAAAATTTGACAAATTACTTATTGCTCTCTGTCAAGCTGGAGGAAAGATTCTCACATGCACCTTTCTCGAGGACACAAGTGTTATTCTTACGACTTTGTTTTGCACAAAACCCACGGCTCTAAAACACTTGAATTTGCAGAAATGCTCGTTTACCTCCATGTGTCTTCTCTGATGAGATCTCTGTGGTTCTTCATTTCTATGAATCCTGAAACTTAATAGAAAACAAATTGATAGTATGACTAATCCTTACTTAGTGCCAACAGCTTCTGTGGTGTTTCAAGCTATGAACACAATTAATGTCTGATCATGTGTGGCAGATTAAAAGCTGCATTTACTGAAACAGTCAACATGTAAAATTCCTGATGAGGATGGGCCCAGCCTTGTAGGTGAGGGTAAATGGAAGACTAACTTTTTAGCTACAGAGTTCATTGACCTATGGAGGACTTCTGAGCCAAATGCCCACACTGATCCTGGAAACAGTTTGATTTTTTGCATTTGCTCTGAGGAGTAATTATGCTCAGAATGACTCCCTCTCCAAAACTGAGCGTGCCTTAAACTATAAGCCTTCAAAAAAAAAGTCTTCTTAAAAAGACAGTAGCTCTAACCAATGCTGACATCTCAGCTGCTATGTCAAAATGTTTTCAGACTACTCTAGGACCAAGAGGCGTACTCTCCGCACAGAGCGGAGGACTTCAGCTAATGAAACCGTTGACAGCCAGATAATCTCCTGGCCCCAGTGCCACGATGCCTGCATAACCCAAGCATAGAGTCTAGCTCTTACTGCCAAGCTGGCACTGTGTCACTTGGCTCCTGGATGTGGTACCAACACAGACACCACAAGAGTGCTCCAGAGGAAAACGTTCCCTGAGCAAGGTGACATTTAGGAGATGACAACTTTGTCTGGGAGTTGGTACAACTTTTTGATGGTGGTTCTCAGGTGCCAACATCACCCAAGCTACATGTCTAGCTAAACATAGGATAGAATTAAGTTTAATCAACCGAATCCAAAACTAATAGAAGGTTAATCCAGATAAGCTTTTAGGACAGTAACACTACCCAAAACCAGTCATAGGAATTCTTGTTTGAAAAGTAACCAAACAAAAAGCAGACCTTTCCATTCCATAGCTGCATACTGCAGTGACAAGCACTAGCTGTTTCAATATACCCCTCTTCCAAGAAGTTCAGAGCTAGTTGTTACCAGCGCAATTATATCAAGGTCTAATATCGACACCAAAATATTTTAATTTTTTTTGTGTTTTCCTCTGGCTTTTTAAGAATACTGGATTTTTAACCCAGCTCAAGAGCCACAGGAAGAGCCCTCCTGTATAAATAAAAGTTAGGAAGATTGTTTTAGAGACAGGGAATGACTGGCATTGTTGAAGAGGGGAAAAACTGAGCCCTATGATTGAGTAATCTGAATTACCACAACTGAAAGATACGCTTTTTGGCAAGAACATTTAGAGCCCATTTTCCAGACAAAACTCCATTTTCTGAAATGTCCCTGACTGACTCCATACGTTAAATATGGCTATGTACTCCCATGTGTCCTTGATTCCCCACAGTTCTCTGAAGAACAGCGTAAGCATGTTCTTACAGCTCATGTGGGAAGCTAACATCTGGGTTGTGTCTTCAGTTGACCTAGGCAGCCACATTTGTCAAAACTTGAAAATGCTGTGCAGAAAATGCCTCTCTAGGCTTCATCAAAGCCAACTTTTGTTGGTTCCGCTAACCGGGTGGTGGAATTCCCCAAGTTTTACATCTGCCTTTGCAAACACTTGTGCGATTTGGTGCCAGAAACCTCTCCCCTTTAACTCTAGGGAACGAAGTAGAACTACTGGCAAACTTCTCTTTCTCCTCTGTTATTGCACAAACTGGTGCTTCATCTTCCCCTTGTACCTCACACATCCCTGGGATCACTTTTCTGGTCTTAAGGTTGTTTTGATAGCGTTAGATCCATCCAGTTAGATCCATGCTCTCCAGGGCTGGCTCTTGACGAAACTGTTCCAGTGCACCCCACTAGCACTGCAAGCACAGGACATGGCATTTGCTTTAATCCTCTGGCTGTTGACAGAGAGGCATGGTAGCCTTTTAGTTTAGGCCTGAATTAAATTAATTTTCCCAAGTGAAAAGCTGTGGAGATCTTAAAACTGAGGATTCTGCAATCAAGTGGTAAAAATAACTCCAGCAGCCTCTGCCAGCTACAATAATAAGGCTTTCCTGAACACAGCTTTGGCTAAATCCTGGAATAACAATGTCATAGAAATTCTAGAAGTGCTAAATCTTGCAGTTATGGAATTTCATTTCTCTTGTACAGGCAATCAAACCTCACGTTTCAGGCCACTGACAGGACATCATGCTAGAGGAGAAAGGCACCCCTAGTCCACACTCATTCACAGCGTGATATGAGGCAGCAAGCAACACCATTGGCCACATCTTCCCTGGGCACTTTTGATATCCTCTGCTTCCTAAGGCAACACAGTGCATGATTTAGAGCAAAGCTCTGGGCTGGCTTAGCAACTTGTGGTTCTCACCTGTGTCCTCTGCCTCTGTTCTCAGCTCTACCTGATTTGCAGAGATGCCTTCTCTGGGTTCTGCTTCCTGGGTGGTGGCTACCAATGCTTCCAGGGGACAAAAGCCAGATTTTCTTGTGTACAGGAGAGAGGGATGTGCTGGCAGTTGCATTTTCCAAGAAAGAGGTGTACAGTACAGCTTCTCCTTTACAAGATTAAACAATTCTAAGAATGTACCCTTGCGAGGCTCATATCCTCTGGCTTTGTAAACTCAGCCTGTGTTTTTCTGCAATGCCTTCAGTACACATGTTTTCTAAGTTCTGCTCGAACATCTTAAGCCAGTCCTCTTTGACAATTTGTCCAGAAAACAGGCAAATGGAAATAAGCAATCTGGCTTCTAGAAACTTGCATAAAAATCTGTGCGAGTGCTGAGCTTTGGCAAAGGAGGCTCTGAGCCCAGGAATGTACCTACTTTCTCCTTCCTGTATTTAGCTGACTAAGATTCCTAAACAGCAGCTCCACATCTTAAATTATAGGTTAGGACTGGAGCATTTAGCCCACAGCTTGGATCTCTTGTGTACTTCAGCTGCAGCTAAATTCAGATTTTTCCAGGAGATGGCCCTGTCTCTCCCAAGACCTCAAGCTCTTCCTCCTGGGATCATTATTCCTATCTGAGTGACTGTATACCATTTCATTACCCAGGTGAGGTGCTCACAACCAAGGTAAATGACTCCTTCCCTGAAGTGTTGTTTCTTCAGTTGTCACATCCTGCTGAGACTGATGCAATTCTAGATCTGCATTGGTGAAATGAGGTAGAGCAGAGCTTGGAAGCCCGAGTCAAGCTGCTTGCATGTACTAATAAAGAATAAATGATAATAGTGATGTTAAGACATTTATAAAATCATCGCCTGTGGTAGCTGTTGACATGGTTTTGAAAAAGTGTGCTCTGCCTCTAATGTGTCCCTTTAGCTTTGTCTTTGGAGGTAACCAGAATCCTTTATCAGCCAGAAGGCTGATGGAAATTGCTGACAAGAAAAAGATGCTATAGAAAAAGCAAAAGAATTGGAGGGCAGCGGAAACCCAACACCAAGTAAGAGTGACGAGTAGGACAATCGCTGACACTGATGAGCAAAACCTGTTCTACTTCAGAGGGAACAGTAAAATTCATGGGTATGCCTGCACAAAAATATTCTCCTGTCATTTGGTCACATGCAATCATGAGCAAAACTGAAGCAATGTGTTTTCTAGGGTGCGGAGAACAGCTTTTGAGAAAATGGGATGTGACGGAAGGTGTCTGGAATAATCATTAAAAATTAAAAAAAAATGATGGTCTCGGAGGAAAAAGAGAGCAGACCCTTTCAGACAGGCAGAACTGATGAAGCACATTGCTTTTTCAGACTCATAAAATGTGGTAACTGGCCAGTTGGCTCCTTCATCTATGGAGAAGGGGCCAAATTGCCTCTTCCTTTCTTTCAGTTAAGGTGCAAATCTGAGTCTGCTTCCCCTGTGCTTCTGCCAAATGTATTTACCATGGAACCTGAAGGACACGGATGCTGCTTTAATCTGTCACGTGTGTGGTGGTAAATCAGCAGGTTTACAAGCTATTGATCGATAGAGGGGATATTGGATGTGCTGTTTCCTTAAACCCTATGATCTTAAAAATATCCTAGATGCCGTTGAAGGAGTTATTAGTGATTGAGTAGTTCTAGTCAACCAAGCATTTTTTTTTCTTGTATCATAAAGCACGTAATAAATTTAATACCTTTTTTTTGGCACAAATTAGTGGCTGACTGTAAGAGCACTGAAGATAAAAATCTGACTTGCAGTGTACAAGTGTTTTTAAAATTCCAGTTCTAAAATAACAGTCCTTAATCAAAGTAGCATAGTTGCAGGGCACACTGATTAGAAGCTGAAACATTAATTACAATGAAGGATCAAACATGCCTCTTATCTACACTTAAATAAAAAGTAATAAAGAAGCAAAGGTTTGTCTTAAGGCCAAAGTGTCCTGAATTATTACTGACAAAGCCCAAAGGTTTCTAGCACAGAGACATTTCAGTACCTCAACTGGCATTTGTGCTGCTCTAAAGTCGAGCCCTGCTTATTCACCATTTGGGAATGGTGCAAGAATAAAAGTCTACCTGAAATCAGTAGACAGCGTAGGCAACCACGGTTTAGATAACATACACTAGTGAGTATACCCCACTGTAAGGATGAAGTCTGGCTTTTCTGGATGTCTGGCTTTCCTGGTAGAGTACAGGCAGCTGCTCCGTGGCCAGGCACTGCTCCATCAGTGGCATGATTGAAGTGCCGACTCTTATCCAACACCATGAGACCTAAGAGCAGCCATATCACGCAATTCTATCTGCACTTATGTAAAAGTTGGGTTTCAGTTGGTAATCTCTGGTCACTGCTAGTTGAAGTCTTTATTTCCAGGAACAACAGAAAAGATTGAAGTGCCTCAGGCTGAATAGAGAGGAAAGATCCAGGTTTGTGTCTTCTGTGATGGAAAGATGGATGAGCAGTGGTGATATGAGTCACCCAGCTTTAATACGGTCTGTCAGGAAACAATGGAACAAGATACGACACTTAAGGCAGCACATCTAAAAAGTGGCAAAACCACACCACAACTGGTCTGTGCAATTCATCAGCACAGTCTGCCGCAGTCCATTACTGAAGGACTCGGAAAGATTAGATATGTGAAGTGCTAGAAATGATAGTTTCTCCATTAGAATGAAAATAAACATATGGTATAAAGTTTCCAGACTCGCAGATGTCCTAGGTCTTCATCTGGAATGGTTCAAAAGAGGGAGGATTTTCCAAAAACTGTTCCCTAGGTTGCCTTGCATTTTTATATGAAGCACCTTAGACCAGAATCTGTCAGAACTAATATACCACGTTAGATGAAATGAACTAGCGCAATGAAAACATTTACATTTAATATAAACCCATCTCCGGCCATTGGTAATCAAGGCGTTGTCCAAAAAAAGCCTTCTCAAGCCCCTAAAGAGTAAGATTAATCCTTGAGATGGAGGAGTCTTTCACAAGATTATTTGTACAGATGTGTGTGAGTCCCATGCAAAAGATTAAGAAATACATAGAAGTTCAGCTCTAACGTAAGTTAACTGATTCAGACAAAGGCAATTGCAGTAATTGCAAGCTTTCTCATTTTCCTCGTACACCTTCCTCCCAAGTCTGCAACTATGCCATTGACCTATAAGCGAGCCTCTAGCCTTCTTCACCTATTTCTTCTGCTTTTGTTACTGACCAAAATGTCTCCAGTGTTTGAGAAAAGATGCAACTCAATAATCAACATTTCCTTGCTTTGTAGGGTTTAGTTTACAGCTTCAGGAAATGACTAGGAGACATGTTCATGCAACCTCTCAAGGGTGCAAAGAAAAGAGAGAGGAAAGAAATCCTAGGATCAGGCCCACACCCCATTTTCAAATTCTTTAACAAAGGGAAAAGGTAAAAAAATACCTACCCAAAGCTTTCTTTAAAAATCTGTATTAAGGTAATATGTCACTGTACTCTAAATATTGTGCTGTCATACACTCGAATGGTAGAAGTCAAGCAGGCTGAAGCAATCTAAAAGTCACACTGTATGAAAAATTAGGTTTCATAGAGAATACTGATTGCAAGTATTGATATATTTCCCTTTTGGATAACTAGTCATCAGTTGAACTTGAGCTCATGAGACCTTTAAGCTGAGCCCCACTGCTCTGTGCTCATCAGCCGGAGCTTTGCAACAGCGGCTTACAGCCCCGTGCAGCTCATGGCGAGGACAGAGGTCTGAGGTTACTGTCATCAGTAACTGCAGGCTTGTAGTACTCGTGTCAGCTTTTTGCCGCCCGGCTTCCTCAAATCTTTCCCTGCAGGTTCAGGCAGGGACAAAGCAATGAACATGTTGGAGGTTGTCACTGCTCCATGCCTCGTGCTTCTGTAACACTGCCCAACATGCCCCAAGTGAAAACTAGCCATTGACTGCTCCTGAAAGGCTTTTAGCTGCCGCGGTCTTCATTACATCCCGCTAACAACTAGGAAAGGGCCCCAGCAGGGGCCAAGCGTGCCTTTGGGAGGCCCTCACAGTGAAAGCAGTAAAGCCTTCAAACAAGTGTTTCATTGTCTCTCTCAATTAAGCAGACAATAGTCATCGCTGCTGTAAATACTTTAGCATGCCAAATTGTGCCGTTTCTTCTTTCTGCCCTCGCTCATGTCTGTAATAAATAAGGGCAAGCGTGAGCAGCTCTGCATTTCAAGTAACCTTTAGGAACTCTATCCTGGAGCAGAAAGTCTGAATCTGAACAGAAGTGGGTCTAGACATGTCTGACAGCAGCCAGTCCGGATAGGATTCTGAAGAGCAGAGCGAGCAGGCAGGGATACAGTCCCACCAGCCCAGAATAATCTGTCACCAAACTTCAGCTCTGGGACTGAAAAACAGAGAGGTTGGGCCCATGAGTCTTCAGCAGATCTTTCTTCCATGAACATGGAAGGGCAGACCAGTGTCCTTAGTCACTGCAGCATCCTGTGGCAGCTCTAAGTTTCACACCTTCTAGTTAATCGTGTGGTGGAAGAGCAGCTGCTTATTTTATGGCAGACTCCCAGACAGCCAAGCCAGTGGCTGATCTCAAAGGGCAGCTTGGAAAGAAAGGAGGGAGACTGATGGCTGTGGTGAAAAGTGATCCTTCCCAACAGCACCTACTGCCAGTCCTGCTTCTTGTCTTTCCTTGGCATCAGCAAAACCAACAAATTTGAAATCCTCTCTTCATACCCTTTCTCATTTCCAGATGTTTCTGGCATCTGTTTTCTTTGTAGAAGAAGGAGCATGGTCTTGGCCCTTCACTTTGAGGTAGCAAAATTCACCTCTTGGCATTTGCTGCTGGCAGACATCAGCGCAGCAGAGCAGGTTGACTCACCCTATTTCAGTTTTTCTTTAAGTGAATCAGATGTCCCTGTCACAGCAGAGCAATGAGAAAGATGGGAGAACAGTGTTGCCACGTGTCGCTGAGAGCCCTTGACCTCCACTGCTTAGAACTGTCCTCTCATATCAAGTTTTCAGTGCAATTTCAGCCATCAATCTTTTCAGTGATCAATTTGCTTGCCTGATTTGGCATACAAGTATTTTGCATGCCACACTGGCGAATAGAAAACATGTCTGCTCTGAAAAAAACAGTCTTTCTCTGAATTTAAACAAAGATGAGTAAACATAAGTGCAGCACACAGTACAGAAATGCCGCTTGGACTTAATAAGATGTTTCTTGTGCTTGTATTACACTGAAGCAGTAAGATGTATAGAGATATACACTAAAGCATCTACCAGTTCCTAGCCACACAGTAAAGCAAGTGTCCAAAACTAGGAAAGCCAGTAGATAGTTCTGAGCTATCACCCTTCAGATTGTGATACAACCAATCGTAAGGTAATTTGAGGAGAAAAAAAGTCAAATCAAAATTTGTGCTTCCCTGAAAGTTCTACTGTGCCATAAGATATTCAAATAGTCTCTGATCAGACAGGTGGTTGGCTGAAGTGGCTGTTGTAGGAAAGCCCTTGCCCTCTAGATATGGAAAATATTTCAAAATTTCTTAAAAATACATTTAATTCTACTTTCTGAGTACTCTCTTTCCCAGATACATAAAGAATTTGTTTGGTTTCTCCTTTTCCCAGTGCAAATTCACATTAATAACCATTTCGAAGAAAAGTACACAGCACTTTTTTATTCAAAAGTTGAAATGCAGGTGTTTGGGGAGGTACAGGATGGTTAGACTAGATGAACACCAGGATGAACCTTGTGCATACCTCAGGAGCTCCATAACACTGCAGGAGAGGCAAACAGGAGGCTGAAACTATGTTTATTCTTCTCCTTCCATCAGACTCCCAAAGGTTCCTGTCTGGAGTCAGTGAAGATTGCCATTGATACTGGTTACCGCCATATTGATGGTGCCTTTGTCTACTTCAACGAGCATGAAGTGGGACAAGCCATCCGGGAGAAGATTGCTGAAGGAAAAATCAAGAGAGAAGACATTTTTTACTGTGGCAAGGTGAGAAGCTGTGCTTAGATTACTTACACTAAAACCAGGATTTCTGTGAATTGGCTTTCTTAAGAGTGGACAACATCTGGCCTACTTCCAGACTCAACATCCTTTATTTTTTTACCATAATATCTCAGGTTTATGAGCACTAGATTTGCTATAAAGCACAGGAATTGCTGCTGTTCTCAGCAGTGGGAACCATGCAACCTTTCTGCCTGGTATTGTAAGTACCTGCAAGCTTCCATCATTGCTTAGATCATTGCTACTCTCAGTGGTGCTGCCTAAGTTGTTAGCATCCCACATGTTGCGCTGGCACATGCATTTGTATAGTCACACATTGAGCCCTATCACACAATGATCCTGCAAAGGAAGTTCTCTGTGAGGAGCACTGGAACAAGCTGCTCAGAGAGGTTGTGGAGTCTCCTTCTTTGGAGAGAACCTGCCTGGGCACATTCCTGTGTGACCTAATCTAGATGATCCTGCTCTGGCAGGGGGGTTGGATTAGATGATTTTCAAGGACCCTTCCAAGTCCTAAAATTCTGTGATTTGTGATCCTATGATTATTTTCTGTTAGAGCAACTCCCTATAGAGGTTTGCCATGAGATTACACAATGAAAGGGATGGGAGCAAGCACATGCATGCAAGTGACTATGTATGGGAATACAGCAAGTGTTTACATTGATACCACTGCCAGAAAATTGCTCATGAAGATACACCCTTAGTTACTGTACCACCTGTCATCAAAAAGCTCTAGGATGATGGATAAACTTACTTGGAGAGAAGATGTCATCACACTTCTGCTCTAGAGCAACAAGGCCAGGGTAATGCATGAGCTAGCTTGAAAATTCTTAGCCATGACTTCTAGAAGAATGACAACGCTGGTCCAATGAAGTATCTGCTAAAAGTTAGTTTACCTTGTATCTAGTCATTGTAGTCGCAAGAGAGAGTGAGTTGACTATGTTGTAGAATAAAGATCAAATGGCCCCAGAAAATTCATGCTGCCTGTCCAGTTTCTAATGGAGCTTATGGTCTCAAGTTCCCCTTCCTGTAGTGCTTCTTTGGACAAACCAGCCTAATATTTTCCCTTCCTCCTTTCCCAAATAAGACGTAATCCACAAAAGTTACTCAACAGCCTTGGAAATAAATACTGTGGTTCCTAGAGTGAGACATCCCATGGGATAAAAGGCCCATTTTCCTGTGAGCAATTTCGTTAAGCTCTATGATCTCTGAAACAAAGCTTCCAATTGGGTAGTTTGCAGACCAAGTGGATTTTCAGCAGCTACAGACCAATTTCCAAGTACAGCAATGTTCAATCTGTAAAGCATGCAACTTTTTTCCAAGTTCCCTGCTATGGGTAACAACCTTGCCACCCCAAGATTCATGTCCTCAGATTTTCCACCTTTATCAGGGTAGTCTCTCAGTCTCTCGTATGCCAAAATATGTTGATTTGGATCAGGCAAAATATTTTGTTTCAAGTGTTTTGTAGTTTCATTACTGCAAATTACCAGCAGTATTTAAAATCAAAACCACAAAGTTGTGCCAAAAGGTTAGAACCAGATGTCCTAATGAACATGAGTCTTGAACTTTTCTAGCTGCTTCCCCTGCAGTTTATTTTCACATATAAACTTTTGGGTTCTATGGAAGTGCATCTCTTGGTAAAACTTGATCAGGATTCCAAACTTACTTTCTTTATTAAGCCTATCTATATTCAGTTGCCTGAACTACCACTAGATGTTTTCCCTAGTTGATGATCACTACCTAAACATTGAGCCACATGTGAAACTGCCTTTGATTTCTTGATTGCAAGCTCAATTATTCCCTGAACTGCAGATTCTGCAAGTCAGATGGCTGAAACTTGTAATGCCATAATAGTTAATGCCTGTGTTTCCATCTGTCTTGTGACTTTGAGGTGGGACACACATGGAACTATTTTCCTTTTGTGCCTTGTTTGTGCTTGACAAAACTTCAGGTGCTTGGGGCAATAGTTCATTACAGCATCTCTGTAGCCTTTAAAGAGTTCAAAGGCAAAAATAGAAAATAATCTGCAACCAATTCAAAACATCACTATCCCGGAATTTCATAGGTTTCACTGAACATTTTGACAACATCTCTGAAGTTTCCAGGAGGAGTGGGACTGGATGTCCCTTGTCATAAGACCTTATGTGTCTTCAAGTATATGTACCTTACAAACTTATGTATTTTATGAACTACAGACAAATTTCAAGCCACTGATAGATGTATCAGCCATTGACTAGCATCTGACTGACCTGAGCTGTTGCATCCTCTGGGAAACAGATACAGCAGGCTGTTCTTAAAAATAGTCTGTACAACAAAAGTTAGGGTTGTTTTCAGCCTTACTGACATTAGGAGTACTGGAAATTCCTAAGACCCTTCAGACTCAAGCCCCTCATGCAGATCTTTCCTTAAAGATGATGCAAACTGAAGGCTGGTCCATGAGCAGGGATGAACACGAACAGACTCACTGAATAGCAGTGTTACTGGAATAGTGACTTGGTGCAATCGCGCTGCATCTGCCAGTTGAAATCATCAGCACTTGCACTTGGCTCTTGCTGCTGGCTGGCTGATCAGGCAGAGCAGCTCAGCATCCAGAAATTTTTAGAGGTTTTATATCAACTGCCAACATCTCACTTGGCTTATATAGCAAGACCTTCTTGGTCTCCTCTTTCATCCCAGGATATTTCTTTCATTAAACTAGAAGTAACATTTCCAGGAAATGCGGTGTCCTGAAATGCCAAAGCCAGCTGGCAGCTTTGACCGCTCAAGTGTCTACATGGGTTCTACTTAGGTAGATAATACAATAACTTGTACAAATCACAAAAACAGTTATGAAACTCCCAAGTTTCCATGGCATCTATGTATTAACATAGTACAAATGTTTGCTATTTCTAAAGGCTGTTACTTTAGAACCTCCGAGTTTTTTTAAAGGGAAATATATTCACTGGCAAGTACTGAGCTCAATAGCACTAGGCTAGAAAGGGCACTCAGAAAAACTGCTTCTTAACTATCAACATACCTCAGGTTACTAAATTTCTTAAACGCAGTAATAAAACAAAGTAAACATGAAGGGTATATAGACTCATTTCCTTACCTATATTTGAGTCCAATACAGCATCTAATTTTACATGTAAAGTGAAAATCTAATCTTGGCAAATGTTAAAAAAACATCCAAAACAAAGGTTTTCAGGGAATCCAGGGGAACAGCTTGAAAATCTGAGAGAAGGATCTCTGTCCCCGTACTGTAGGACACCTCAGCCTGTGTAACCACCACCTTAGTGATCATCAACTCTTCATACCTTGCAACATACAGCTGGGGAAGGACAAGTATGAATTTCCAGGTGCCAACCCCTGCTTTGGTCTGGCAGTTTAGGGCAGGGTCAGGTGTGTTCCTTTCAGTGCAACTGAACTTGCACAACTCAAGTACAATTATTTGTACAACACAAGTACTCACTACATCAAGATAGCTTGTCCTTGCTTCTGCTGGCAGAACTAAGTGGATAATTATTCTCTGGAAAAACAATAATATAGGTTAAAGAAAACAAAGATCTAAAATACTTTAAAACTTACCAACGCTATGTCTTTAACATCTATAATCTTTATCTTCTCCTGAAAATAACAATTCAAGTGTTTTGTGTCTGAAGAATTAATTCACTCTGTACCTTGGCATGAGGTGACCGCTAGCTTTGGGGGCAGAACTACCTAGGCAGTGACCATACCAACAGCAGGGGTTTTTCCCAGCCAATAAAGGCACCAAAAACCTGTACGTGACTCCAGTTTTGTGCATTGAAATAAAGAAGATAAAATAGCTTATCTTATTGTTTGCAAGCAAATGGCACTTTAAACCGGCTATTGTGTGTTGATTCTGGGTTTTGTTTTTTTTTTTTTTGTCAATTTGAACTGCAGCAATCAGTTTACAAAGAGCTCTTGGTTACTAATTACCATGATCTGGTTTTATTCTTGCAAGAGATTTGCATCAGCAGAGTTCAGTTAGAGATAGTACAGAAAGCTAATCAACTAAGCACTCTCCATAGCAACCTCAGGGCATCACCCCCCAAGGAAGCAATTGTGACTACAGAGGTTGAAAAAGCTGTGCTTTAGTCATACCTGCCTTACAGTAACTAAACAGTAACACCTCTTTCATGGAGGACTTGGGGGGCAATTAAAACATCCCTAGGTCAGGCAGTCACTTGGGCTCCACCACCACAGGAGAAAAACAGAAGATTCTCCTTGTGCCAGGTGCTTGGCTGTTCTAGAGCTAACTCACATGATCTGAGCTTCTGCCTTCAAACATAAAACTGACCACAGATTTCTTGTGGGAACATAGTTTTCCAGTGAAAGTATATGCTTGGAAAGCTTGGAAAACCAAATGAATCTGCCTAAGTTCATTGAGCAAGAGTTCACAACATATTCAGCTTGGAAGAACCTGTCTTGTAATAAACAAATATATAATGGTTTTACTGGGACAGTGCTGGGCAAGGATTCCTGTCTTAACTTCTACATCTGCTTCTGACAGAGGATAGGATGAGGCCCCTCATCTTTCTCTTGCAGTGGATGTAGACCACAATGTCTTTGCATATAATGGACTCAGTCAGAAGGGCAAAAGTGTGTGTGTATGTGTGTATATGTCAAATGGAGGATGCTCACTGATCCTCCTGGTGCCCAAAAGAGAGCCTGTGCTTGCCTTTCCAGCTGTGGAATACCTGCCACCCCCCAGAGCTGGTGCGTCCCACGCTGGAGAAAACCCTGAAGATCCTGCAGCTGGACTACGTTGACCTCTACATTATTGAGCTGCCAATGGCTTTCAAGGTAAAACGAAAAATTGCCCTAAAAATGCATAGTTGACTTGAACTGATGTCTTCATCTGGTATCATCCTTGCAGCTTCCAAACCATGTTAAAAATAATGCTTTGGCCAGGTGGTGTTTTATATATACTGCATGCATACGTTTCTGTGCATCACCCATACAAAGAGAGGCTTATAGTGGTGTGCAGGTACTGACAGCTATAGCATAGGGTCTCTCCACTGGCAGGACAGGTCTCCTAATGGTGTAGAACACTTCCTACACTGAAGAATTACTGTCGCTGAAACACTGAGTGTATCTTAATCCTCTCTGAACCATGAGGAGGGAGTTGCTGGAGAAAAGTGGTTATACAGAGTAGCAAAGGGATAGGGGCAAATTTTGTAGGGGGAGAGGAAAAAAAGCCACTCAGTTGATTTCCTTACTCTGTCCCCAAAACCCAAATAGCCTTAGTAGCATTAAAGCCACAAGGCAAATCAGAGTTATGATCACCTTAGCTCCAGTGCTCCTCTTGAAAAACTTCAGTAGATCACGTTGATCCTAAACATGGGTTGTTTCTACTCTCAAACATCTCAAAAAGTTTAAAGCCTGATAAGCCTTCATACTGCTGGCTCTGGGAAACTTGTAGGCAAAACCTTTGAATGCAAGGAGCTCACCACAGAGTTGCATGCTTCCTCTGCAACGGGCTCATGCAAGTCCCCAAACTATGTTTTCATATCCATTCACACCTTGCTTAACAATTTTCCACTGCAAAATTTTAAAATACCAAAGTTAGAAGAATAAGACTCAAAACATATTTAAGTGGTTTTGAACTAATGAAATCCTTTTTCTTAGAGAGAATAAGGTCAGGCAATTAGCTGACTGTTTCTGCAGGATGTTTAAGCTTTAAATTGTCCTTTTTTTGCAAGGAAGGTAAATTCTCTCACTATTAAAATTATATTTTATGATGAACTCCAAACTGCCAGAAGCACCAGATAGGAAGCAATTTACCAATGAATCTATCACCTTAGCCCTGCAGTTCCTTTTTCCCCAAGGAGACCACATCCAATGAAGACCTGTATAGGAATAACTGGACTCAGATATTAAAACTTGATTTATACGGTCCCACATACAGAATCCTTTTGGGTACATTTTTAAAAGATTCCCACCACTTGCAATTTCCTGTTTCCCTTTTCTTGTGTTTGTATTCTCTAGTAGTTCGTTCTCCCACATAGCGAAGGTCAGTGTCTCACAATATAAAGATATAGACAGCTGGCTTTAAAGTAACATACATCTGACTCCCTGAAACCTGTATCAACAATCTGAGTTGTTAAAGGAGCAGCAGTCCTGGAGATTCATGCATGTCCCCCCTTGAGAGGAGAGAAAAAAAGAAGTCACATTCTGCCTGGAAAATATACTTGGTTTTTTTGCCTGTGCCAAATACAAAAAGAACTCACCCCACCACCACCACCCCTGTGCAGTGGTGACAGGTTTCCTCTCTTTGCTCCCTCTCACAAATACATTTTTCCCTCATGTGATGTCTGACTTTGGTGAGGAGAGTGCAGGTGTAACACTACCAAAGTCCTACTCTTCCCTAGTCTGCAAATGGTGGTGGTATCCTGTCTTCCCAAGAGACTTCTAGAAAAATTAATTTCTCACTGCTTGGAAGTAAGAACTTGAGACAAAGCTTACAGTCCTTTTCAATCCAGTAAGAGACATGTCCCTGCAGGGTTCAAAGACACAAGCTTTCACAGGGGCTTTTAGCCAGAGTAAGAATCTCTTTCCAGAGACCACCACTCAGAAGAGGAAAGCCCCACTTCTGGGTGGATCAAAAGTGGTTTCCACCTGGGGTGACATTATTCACTGACCTATCAATGCTAGCCCACACTTCATCTTCCCTCACACAGATTCCCGGTTCAGGACTTTTGTCCTTCTTAGCCCAGCAATGGTGCTCTGCTGCTCTTCTTTAACAAGGCAGATGACCAGCAGCAATAGGTCTACACATACCATTTCCCTTCTACACAGGGAGCTCATACCCACTGGCACGTTTTCTAGGAGGCTCTGCTCAGATGACCAGTCCATCAGCAAGCAGGTATCTGTGCACAAAATGATCTCCAAAGGCCTCAAAACTAGATTATTCTATGATCTAGCAGGAAAGCAGGTATTTTAATCTTGCATTGAACAAGTCTCATCAGGTGTATAGTGATAGGTCAAGGAGTAGATTTAGATTTGGTATTTGGAAGAAATATTCCTCCCTGTGAAGCTGGTGAGGTACTGGCATAGGTTGCATGGAGAAGCTGTGTCTGTCCCCTCCTGTGAAGTGTTTAAGGCCATGTTGGACGGGGTTTTGGGCAACCTAGTGTAGTGGAAGGTGTTCCTGTCCATGAAGGGGTGTTGGAACTAGATGGTCTTTAAGGTCCCTTCCAACCCAGGCTATTCTATGATTCTTGTCATTTTAACGGAATAGATCAAAGCAGACCGATGGCCTAAATATTTCACTTCCAATCACCTCCTGTTTATACAATAGTCAAGTAACAAGTTGTTATAATTGTTCCGTTGAGAAAGCTGGCTTGCCAACGAGCATTTTGAAAGAGGTGGGATATGCAGAGCTATCCTCCTGCATCTGTGTTGGTGAAGAAACTATTATAACAGGAGTGGAACTTTTCTTCTTAGTGGTTACCAACTGCTCTGTTTTAAATATGCCAGTTAGCTGTGTGGAAGCTTTTGGAGTGCCTCCAAACTCTGAACACAATATGAAGTCATCCCTGCATAGTGGCAGTGATTATACAGTGTTGTCCCACTCATTTTAGTGGTCACATCTTAGGAAACCATCTAAGGTGTGTGCGGTTGTCTCCCAGAGAACTACAAGAGAAGACCACAGCATTTGTGGGAATGACTGGTGCAGTGTAGTTCATGAGAATCCAAAGCTGAGAAATGTGACCTGCTGCTAGAAGACCTTTTCAAAAACCTTGCAACCACCGTCCTGCCATCATCAAAACACTTCTCTCTCAGCACCTTATCTATCTTTATCCACCTGCAGACAGTTCTTCTATTCAGGAACTCTCTTGCATAAAAAGGTAGCTTGGCAGAGAAAGTAGTGCCTGGAGACTATTGAGCAGACAACTGTACTCCAACACCTTGTGCAGTTCCCTGGAGGCAGGAGGAAGGATTGATTCTTGTGGAAATCCACAATAGCTGGCACCACTTAGCTCAGTCAAGATAAGTTCATCTTTTAGCTCTGTTTTTGACTTTGGTCACTTTTTAGAACACAAGTGTTATAAATAAAGGAAAATGGGGGACGATATATTTGCTCGTGTAATTGCTGTCTATTAAAAAAGAGAGCAATGCTGAACAGTAGTTAATGAATTAAAACCAGAATGCAGTAAGAAGTTCTTTAATTCAGACTCATTCCCTGCACTCAAAGTCCAACTACTGTGCATTGAGCTTGCAGACCTTAGAGAATTTGCTGGGATATCACGGGGATGTTCCAAAATACCGTGAGGTTATTTTGTAAATAGGGCTTCTCCACCTCAAGTTATGATGGCAAACAGTTTGTCTTCTAATAGAAAAATGTACCCAAGAGCCACCTACCTCCTTTTAGTCAAGATTATTTTCTTTTCATCAAGGCAGCAACAAATGCAATGAGTCGCCTTTATGGAATTCCTTGAGGAAAACCAGCACATTTGGAGCAGACAGGCTTATATGTCCATAACTTAGACCTTGGCCTCTGAAATCTGAAGCTATGTTTTCCTTAGGCTCACTTTTCCCATGAAATGTCTTGAATTTGAACTTCCTGACTGAATTGGGAGGCGCCACTTACTGATCATATTAGTCACAGCTGCATGTTCCCAAGGATTTACCATTTAAACATCTTGTACCCAGGCCTTTGAAATATGGCAGTTTGCAATCAGATCAAGTGTCAAACAACAACACTGCAGGGTTTTTATGAAAAAAGTGACATTGCAATTAGAAAAAGGTGAGATATTAATGCATTGCCTGCAACAGCAGTGAAATGGCTAGTTAATAAGAGAAAGCTGTGCTCATGAGATATCAGCTCATTACTCATCTCTGAAGTCTTGTTTATAAGGTATAGAGATAGGAAGAAAGAGTTTTCTAGTGCACAGAGAAAGGTGGATAATGCACACAGGATTTCACAGCCTGTAAGTAGCCACACAGCCCTTCACTACTAGTAAATAGATCTTGGAAACGTTCCCTACAACTGTTTGGCTCTGGTCTGAGCTGGTACTCTTCCCAGGTACCTAGGACACAACCAGGATCAGGGCAAGGGCTAGGAAGAAAGGAATGAAAGAGTGGATAAATATACAGGATGGTACTCTAACCTAGCCCTTTTGACGGAGGTCAAATGTTTATCACGGCCATCTGGGAACTCCTGAGTGTGCACTCATGTAACAGTTCAGAAGTGTATCCAAGGATGAACTAGCAGTAAAGGATGTGGTAAGCCCAGAATGAATGGCCTGTTGAACTTAGGGTGTTTCAGAGAGCTTTTGAATTATTTAATTATTTTCTTTGCTGGTAGACGGTCTGTGGAAAAATCTTTTTTCTGAGTGAAAATTTTCTATAAAGAACAAATGTGTGGTTTTACTTTTCAGCCTGGAGATGCAATCTACCCAAAAGATGAAAATGGAAAATTTATCTACCATGAGACAGATTTATGTGCCACTTGGGAGGTAAGCAAACACAAAATCCACCCATATATGCTTTAAAAACACAGATCCTCATTCTCAATTTTGATTGTGTCATTTATAAACAGAGTTGAGGAATATTGACAGGGCAAATGAATCAAATTATACTAGATCCATGGATAAATTTTACTTCTGTCTCTAGGAGTGTTGTTTCTTGCCATTAATTAATTTTTTTAATAATAAAATTAAACATTATTGAAATACTTACATCCACATTCTTATCTTCAGAGAGCGCATTCTACATTTGCCTGTTGAGGTATCTGTAGATTTTTACCGAACTCTCTATCAGATCTTCAAAGCAGTAGAAAGTTGGAGCCTTAAATGAGTGAAGGAAGCTTTTTGCCTTCAAGATAAATCAGGATTTGTCCTAAAGTCGGTATTAAAAAAAACCCAAACCAAACAAAAAGAAAAAAACCAAACCCCAAAACAAAACCACAAAACACCCACCACACAAAAAAACACAGAAAAAAAAAAATCAAACCTTTCCCCCTAAACCCCTTGAAATCAGAGCAAGTTTACTCACTTCTAAATTTAATTACCAAATGAGAACACAATGTTTTTCTGCTAAGAAAACTTGGAGGGAAGGAGCATTTGCCTGAAAGTTGGCATCCTAAATTTATTTGTGATGAACTCTAGTCCTATAGCCAGTTGTCTCCTTAACTTACTGCCACTTGGCTTCAGGACCTTGGGTGAGGCACAAAGGGAGATCAGCAATCTCTTCACATTCCTGCCTTTCGAGGCCTTGGACATACTTTAATTCATGGCCAAACCAGGTCAGCTCTCCTTCTGCACTAGTTCTGCTATCAAAAGCATTGCTAATTCAGCCCAGATCACACTGAGATAGGCTACCACACACTCCAGATTGCACTGTCCAGAGCTGGGTAGTTGTGTCCTAGTTTAGCTCTACTCAATGTGCAGCAGATAAAGATGGAGAATGAGCGAAACTCTGAAAGTTCAGGGTTGGAGAGAGCCCAGGGCAGGTTTGGGCTTTCCTCTGGCAGTTGAGTCATCTGGGCTGGGTCTCAGGGGGAATGGGGACTTCCAGGTCAGCTGTTTGTTACCCCCGATACAGTTCACTCCTCTCTCTCACAGGCTAGTTCCTCAAATGTTAAAAGTTGTCTGAGCACCGTTATGTTTCTATCCTCAAGCTGGTGCTTATTATAAAGGATATGTTGTGTTAGGTCACTCTCTGCAGCTAATAAGCCACGAGAAAAAAGGTGGTGCTGAGTGCCTGAAAATAATTGCATCAGTCTAGGTAAAACTGGCTAAACTCAGTCCAGATAATTTCCTTCTTCCAATGTGGTGCTAGCAGGCAAAAATGGCTCCAGATGACGGTATTTGCTGACTTGTCATGAGTGATACAAAGCATACGAGGCCAACGAGAGGTCATCAAATACAGAGGGCCTCTTACCTCCCTGCTTTCAGCTCCTGTGAGACAGAAAGGAATAACAAAACCATCAGGAGGGGCACCCAGCTCCACTGTGGTGTCTGCTCTGCCTCAAACACTCACTGAATCATTCATATGCAGTTTCTGGGAGCAAAGGGGAAAACCATAGGAGAGGACCCTCTTTCCTCTTAACATCCCAGTGGATGAAGCTAACAATGACCAGGGCATGTATTCATAACCAGTGGTCATAAGGCTTTCTCGGCTATTAGGATTTGTTTGGAGCTCAGAGCATCTAGAATTCCTCTGTTCTCCCCCTTTGTTTTTACTTTATACCGTACTGAAATTTTCTGTGCTGATTTTGTGGTGTGCTTTGCCAGATATTTGGTGATTTCACTGGATAGAGACTTCATATGGAAAACTGTCATACAATCAAACAGAATAAATTGGCTTAGGAAAGCAATCTGTTTTGTTCACTCTTTTTGCCAGCGTCGATGCAGTGTTAAAACAGCATAAAGTAAGCAGAACATTTTGAAAGCAGATGTCTAGAACTTAAGTATCTCTATCTCAGATTAATCTTTCTACTCTTCAGACAAACTCTACCCTCACAGGAGTTATGAAACATTAGGGTTTGGTCTGAAATGTGGGCCTATGTGGGAATAGAGTTTAGAATAAGAGGATGTTACTCTAAACTCATGCTAGTAGAGCTGTTAGTTCTGCTGCAGCAAAGGTTTTTTTGCAGTCTCTCTCAAGAATGGACTATCTTCCACCTATCTCTAAAGTGCATGCTCCAATGAATCAAGTCAACATGTGGGACTCTACCAGTCTTTTCTTTCTTTGCAGGCTATGGAAGCATGTAAAGATGCAGGCTTGGCAAAGTCTATTGGAGTATCTAATTTCAACCGCAGGCAGCTGGAGATGATCCTGAACAAGCCAGGACTTAAGTACAAACCTGTCAGCAACCAGGTATGACTGCAAGTGAGGGTAGTGTCTGCTGTGGTGCCACTGCCCTGTAGGGAACACACAGGCAGCACGTGGCCCAAGACACATGCAGAAATACGATGCACATTCTGCCACAGATGCTGCCCTCCATACTGTCACATTTCCATTTCTAGCTTGAAAATATTACTCATCCTATCTAGGCTAAAGATAAATATGTGAAGGTGCTGGAGCAATTGCTTTCCTCAGTTCCTGCTCCAGCACTATAAAACTGGTGCCTCTGTGCCAAGTTTCATAAAAAGGTTGAATGCTGAGTCAATGCAGATCTTAAATCTCTGCCATGTACCTTACTTCAAGTCCAAAATGTTTCCAAGACAAACGACTCACAGCTAACCAGTCCTCAATGAAGCCATGTCTACCTCAGCTGACACCAAAACAAACAACCCCAAGTGTCAGGGTTCCTGACTCACCCTCAGCTTCCCAAGTTTAAAATCCATTAGAAGTAACTCCTTAATTTCCTGTACTTGCTCACTTGTGCCCTACCTATAAGACATGAGTAAGAGTTAAAGAAAAAAACTAAAGAGGTTACCCCCATTAAGTGACCGATCGGAGCTGAACAAGCCCATGAAGGTGAAAGGCATGTCTGAGTTAAATTACAGTAGCAAGACTTAGAGGAGGTGGTAAGTGGCAGTGACCCGTCTGGATGCCCAATACCTTTGACTCTGGCATTTGGCAGCTCACTTCATTTCCTAGAAATCACGGGGAAGCTCTTCTGATTCAGCTGGCAGAAATGAGTATCCAGGTTAGTAGTATCGATGGCCAGAGACCAACTGGAACCAACTTCCCACCCCCAGCGCGTGGCCTGGAGGGCTGGGATTGGCACAGGTAGTGCAGGGAGGCTGACCATAGCCTTCATTTCTGTTTGGGCCTGAAGGGAAAGGCAGCCTGGCAGAGGAGGAAATTCCAGAACCCTCCACTGGCATCAGCATGCCCAGTGGGTGCAAAATGCGATTACTGGTTCTTTCATGTCCCCAAGGCTGCATTGAGCATTGCTGCTGCTTCAAGGGGTTGAGGAAAACCTGGAAAAAAAGATTAAGGCCAGTTTAGGGCAGCTATCCAGCAAGTATAGATGTGCCAGCTAGCTTCAGACTGTCCCAAATGGAGCTTGCTCTGTCACCTTGTAGACATCCCTTTCCCAGAGACTGAGAATGAATCCAGAAAATCCTGTATTGCAAGGGAATGATGCACAGCATTTGCAATATTGAAGGGCAGAGGTCATGACCCTTGTAACAGGGTCACAGCCCTGTTTGCCTGTTTGCCTGACACTTTGCCTAAAAAGGACATCAGATTAGTCATCTTGAATGCAAGAGGCAGAGAAACTAAAATCTGACCCACATGAGCCTACTTCTCTAGTGAGCTTTCCTCAACTCCATCCCCTTACTTATAGTCACCTTTCCACTGGAGGAATAAAAATTCCCTGCAGCCAAGTTATAATCACACATTGATCTGCTGTCCATGAGATAGATAGATAGATAGATAGATAGATAGATAGATAGATAGATAGATAATCCATCACACAGCAATGTACAATGAGAACAGCAACCACTACAAGTTAAGTTTTCCATATTCCTTACCTTAACTTACATGTATCCTTCCCTGAAAGCATCATCTGGTGTGTAGCTCTCTCAAATATCAGGATGCCATCTGCTTCTGCATCTGGTCCTGTTGATTAACCATTCTTTCTATTTTACTCTTGTAGGTTGAATGCCATCCCTATTTCACCCAGCCCAAACTCCTAGAATTCTGCAGACAACAAGACATTGTTATTGTTGGATACAGCCCACTGGGAACCTCAAGGGATGAAACATGGTACGTTTCCATGTCACTTTCTGACAGCAGGTTCGCTATTGAGGAAGAGAATAGCAATTTTTCATTGCTATGTCTCTGTGCAAAATACCTTGTCCCCATTTTGCAGGCTAGTTTTCATCTTCAGTGTCTAAATATTACTGTTGCGGATATAAACTTGCAACACTCCTGCTGCATGCTGTCATCAAAAAATACCAGGTGTCTATGTAGGTCACCTTGGGTCTCCTCTAACAGAAAGCAAATGTCTGTAACTGCAAATGTTAAGGCTTAGGTGAGGAAATAGAAACTAAGTCCATGTTAGGACATCACATGGGAAGTTGCCTTTGACAGACCGTCAACCTAAACATAATGCTAACTTTTCTCCCATCTTTCACACTACTTGTCAAAAAGGCACAGTATTCTTTCAGCAAACAAATAGGTGTCTCTATGTTTTGACATTAAAGGAGATTTTTTTTGTTTTCCTTTTTCCAATTGATTTCCAGGGTAAATGTGTCCTCCCCTCCTCTACTGAAGGATCCTGTGCTGAATGCCATTGGCAAAAAGTACAACAAGACAGCTGCACAGGTTGCCTTGCGTTTCAGCATCCAGCGGGGCGTGGTGGTCATCCCAAAAAGCTTCAATCCGCAACGTATCAGAGAGAATTTCCAGGTAAGTTCATTTTCCAACGGTGCATGTATGAATCCATTTACATTGGCTTAGACCACGTAGCAGGTGATATTCCAGTTCCTTTGTGTAGATGTAAGGCTTGATCAATGTCAGGCTTTGCCACATTTGACACTTTTTGTCCCCATCACTTAATGATACCATGATATGACAATATCACATCAGAGTAGAGAGAAAATTCTGGTGTCAACCCTGTAAGGTAGCTGAAGTTCCAGCTGGTGGTGTATCCCAGAGCACCAGTTGCTGCAGTGAGCAATGGTGAAGTAATTCGGTAGGTCAGCAGCCCATGGTTACTAGTTGTAGCTGTTTGGGAATAACTGTCTTGTTCTGCCCAGTCTTCAGGTGTGGGTCAGCTTTGTTAAGGGAGCATGCAGATGTGCCAGAAAAGCTCATAATCACACCACCAAAAAGCTTCTGGATCCACCCCACACCCAAATAAGATGAAGCATTTTTTCCCTGTGTCCTTTGCAGCACTCGGTACCCACACTGCTCCCCACTTTTTCCCTGCCAGTGTATTGCTTCCAAACTGGTGACCCAGTACTTGCTAGACTACCTTTCTCTTCTTGCAAGAGAGTGTGTGCAAATGCAACTGGGCTTACTCATGTCCTCAAGACTTTCTTATAAATGCACGTATGAATTTATAGAGAAAACAGCAGCGGAGAGGAGGGGAGATGGGACTTCTGAAATCTGGAAAATATGAATGTTGATTGTGTCAAGAAATGCTAACTTTATTCCTAACATCTCCTTCCATTAGATCTTTGACTTCTGTCTCACTGAGAAAGAGATGAAAGAAATTGAAGCTCTGAACAAAAATGTTCGTTATGTGGAACTGTTGATGTAAGTCCAGGAGGAATCCTAGATCCTCACAGAACATTCCTGTCTTTTCAGAGGTTTTAAAAAACATATCACTTAATTTAAATATTAATTTTATGTTATTTTATGTTAAGGCTTAAATATGGGAAGCCTTAATGCTCATGGACCCATTGCAAATGTGTGCAATACTTGCTTAGAGCTGAGATGCCAAAAGCACACCTAGTAGAAAGTAACTGTATCTGGCTATTTCATCTCTGCTCCAACTCCTTAAATACTTTCTGGTATACATTGCAGTGATGGTCTTGGACAGTCACAAGGTATAGCATAGCTCATGTCCAGCAGTGTGGTTATCGAGCTGAAATTCATATAGGAGCACTTTCTCGTCTTTCCCCTCCTTCCCACCATCACTTCCAGTGCTCAGCAAGCCACATTCCTGCTCTAGTACAATGGATTATGGACTGTAAACTTAGTATTTCCAGAGACAGCTTGCCCTAAATTGCCATATAGAAGGTGAATGCTGTTACATGAAGCCACAGGGCTAATTTAGGGAAAGTTACTCACTCCCTCTTAATATTTTGGTCAGAACATTAGAATTTGTATACCCAGCTTCCTCATAAAAGATGATACATCTTAGTGACCACAAGTGGTCGGAACTTTGCTTTGGCCTTTCTTCTGACACTGTCATCTTCAGCGGTGTCTCTTTCCTGTTGTCATGTTGAGCTACATGGAAAGCAGGAAACCATGCAGCTTGTTTGACTGCTAGACCAGTTACCTCTGGTCATTTGTTGTTCCTTCTGCTCCAGAGCATCTACAGTTTATGACTAAACTTTACAATTTCCCCTTTTCAGGGCACAAAATATGTAGTAAAATGCTTACAGATCAATTTCCTTGCATTTCTCTTGTTACCTTGGATTACCTGTGTCTTGCCAAACTGTAGTGCATTCATGCACTAAAAATAAAGAAAACCAAATAGCAACATCAATAGAATTCTAAAGCATTGACTATTGCTCAAAAGGTGGGGGAAATGTTGCAAAGGAACAAATAAACCACTTACTGTGCTGCATAAACATGATATGAAATATGAACTAAGTTAAAAGCATTGTAGTGGAGTTCATTAAGTTGATTTAAGTTCAGATGGGTGCTCTGAAGTTTTAGTTTCTCAAAACAGCACTTAGCTCAAGAAGACTTCTCACAAGTGGCCTAGCAGACCCTTATGCATGTTTTGGTATTTGAAATTGTTTGAGTTTTCATGGTTAAGTTAAGCTATAACACCATTTAAACTTTTACTGAGTATATACACAAAGTGTTTCCTTGGTGCACTGTAAGAGCCTTTTCCAGAAACAAAGTTAAAGGATGCAAAAACTCACAGAAGAAGAACTTGCTAACCCATCAATCCAAAAGGTAGTAAACTAAATGCTTTGGTTTATTAGACTTAATTTGGTCACAGGACACTACTAAGGAGAAGGAAAACAGGATGCATAGGATGGACGTTGCCAACGCTATTTTTCACAGGAGTGCCATGTTTGGGGAAAATGAGTAAATACAGTCTGATCTCAACTGTGAAAAATGTCTTCTCAGAAAAATGATGTTGCCATGGAAGGAGCAGCTAAACATATATCTGCCTACGATGTGTTCCCACACTGAAGTGTCTGGAATTGACACTGCCACAGATGAGTTACCAGACTAAAGAGATTTCTTTTTTCATCCAGTAAGATGTATCTGAAAAAGTCAAACCATCTTACAGAAAAACTTCTGGTTAGTCAACTTTGTGCAAAACCTTTGACTGCTGTGATGCAAATGCCAGCAGGAATGGAAAAATCCATCTTTACTCTGGCTTTTCCACTTACCAGCTACCATAGGTACCGTGTGCAAATCTGTTCTAATGGTGTGAGTAAGCCCATATGAACAGACTATTGCAATCCATGGAACAAGTTAGCAAGTTAAGCATCTAAGCAGAAAATGAAGGGTTTGTAAAAATATGAGTACTCTAGAAAATCTCAGGTTAAAGTGGTTTATTTTCCCCTCTGAGAAACCTAGAACTATAGTGCTGGGCAAGCTTTACATTAATCTGTCTGCTTGATTTATCTTGTGCTCCCAGTCTGTGCTGTGGGTATTCTTCTTTACCAGTTATTCTAAGCTGCATTGATTCCTCTGAGTGAATCGTTTCCACTCAAAGGACTCAGACCTTTGAACATGCAAGATCTGATTAGCAGGCATGCTCCATAGATGGACAGCAGAGATTGTGTGACACTGACAACACAGACATTGTCAAATTAGACTGAAACTAAACAAGCCAAGTGTTGTGGCTTGTTTTTTTGAACCAACTCAATCTGTTAATGTGTAAACACTTCAGCTTGGCTGAATATTGGAATGAAATGTTTTGACACAACCAATTCAAAATGTTTGATGCCTTCCAGTTAGTTAACTTCAATATTGTGAAATGTATCCTTCCTAAACTGGAAGGATTCACAGCTGGATAGATGCCAGTATTTGTTGTGCTCTGCTGTTAAGGAATGGCAGCCAGCTACCATCATGCACCTGAGAAGGTTCTTCAGAAATTTTTTATTTTGCTAATGGAAAGTGTTTGCTAAGCCAAGGCTTGTGGTTTAGCATCATCATCTTAAGCAAACAAGAAAACCTACAACAAAAAAACAAGTACCTCTCAGGTCTGCAAATAATGGGCAAAGAGTGCTGTTTTCTTTTTGCTGCAGTTGACCCTTGCAATTTCCTTCTTGCCTTTTGTAATGACCTTGGATCATGCATCTTACCAGATAAAACGTTTTTTAAAATGAAGCCTGAAGTGTTTTTACCTGTATACAGCCATAAACATCCCTTTCACCCCTGAATTGGGTCACCCCAAAGCTTCTCTGTAAATTCTCTGTCACTGGTGCCATTAACCTGGCAGAGCTAAATCTACATTTAGGTGGAGCTAAAGGACAGCCAGACCTGGTATGTACATGGCAGCCACAATGAGAAAGCAATATACCAGATCCAGACTTGTTCACACCATCTCTAAGTGCATAAGCTAAAGCAGTTCAGTCTGGTGTCTCCACCTCTTTTTCATATAGCCTTTATTTCTGAGGGTCTTCCTAGACACCTGAGCAAAGAAGCTTTCTCCCTCCACAACACACATACAGTGAAGCCATCTCCCTTCCCTACAACACCACACTCTATACCTATAGGTTTAGCTCAGGTTAATCAAATAGCTGACAACCATCTCTTGTTTGTTTAGGGTTTTAGAGGATACAGTCTGTAGGCCTGAAAAGTGGTCCTTCACTGTCCTCTCCTTAAATGCACAGGTTTACTTCCAGCTCTGCAAGGAAGCTTATTCACTTGTTCAATCTGACCTATCCACAGGTGGCGTGACCATCCAGAGTATCCCTTCAGTGATGAATACTGAAAACAAGGTGTGTCTGTGCAGGTTCCTAACTCAGCTTCACTGAGAGAGACCCAACGTTTGGTGCTTTGACTTTCATGGGAGACTGTTCAAATCAGCATTAAAAATGTAACAATTACTTCCTCTTGTCTTGTCAGTGTCTTACTGCGACTGAAGAACAAATCCATTTAACTTATTGAATCACTAGTTTTGGCTAAGGAGGCTTTAACTGTAAGCACTGAAGCTTCAAAACTGACAGCTGGTAAAATTGAAGATTTCTCTTGCGAACGGGCTCACTAGTTCAAGCCAGATCATTTCCACTCAATGACACACTCTTCACTAAATTTGCAGCAAGTTCTGCTTTGGTAGATATAAAGCAGTATTACCCTTTTGATTCACAGCCCAAGTGAGAGAAAGTTAGGAGTTGGGGAACTAACTGGGTTTGAGATATCCAAGACTATTGAGACATTCAAGACCAATCTGGACATGTTCCTGTGTGATTTAATCTAGGTGATCCTGCTTGAGCAGGGGGGTTGGACTAGATGATATTTCAAGGTCCCTTCCAACTCCTGACATTCTGTGATTCTGTGTTCCATGTGTACGTATGTGTATAGATACATAGGTTCATTCACTGCTTCATACAGTGAAGCCTCTTTCTCTCTGACCAGGGTACCTCTCAGCTACATATAAGAGCAGCATTCCATAGAATCGCAGAATCATTAAGGTTGGAAAAGACCTCCAAGACCATCTAGTCCAACCAGTACACTGTGCAGGCTCCAGCTGGCTCCACATACCAGTTCAAGCCCTAAAGTATTATAAGCATGTTCATATCCTCCACACCTCAGCAGAGGCCCTCAGTGAAACACGAGAGAGTCTACAAGGATTGTATCTATACTTGAGCTGCTATACAGGGATGGTATCATGTAGTGCAACCTGGAGCTAGCGCTAATGAGAGCCTAATCTCATGAGAATAAAAATCTCCTAACCTTCTTTTCTGCTCTTCAAACTGCTTCAACTGAGAATTTTTTTTTTTTACTTCAAAATTCTTACAGCATTTTGAATGTTCAGACCAAGACAGTAGTGAATTTGGAGGCTACATTTTAAAGAAGGAGAAAGTTGTGGTTTTTTAGATTCCAGTTTCTACCATCCTTTGAGACTGGAGAGTGGTGTCAGGTCCAAGAAAGGGGCAGGAATCAAGCAGAGGAACTGGACTGAAACCTGGACATTTATTTCAGTCTGTCTTCAGCTCTCTGAAACATGGGAACGGGAGCATGGACGGGGAGGAAGACTAACTCCTTCAGCATGAAAGTCCTTTACAGAGGACTTATTTGCTCAGCATGCTTTGCTGCCTATAGATATGTCAGCCTATACCCACATGTGCAGAAGGCTACTTTGACTCCCTCCAATGCCCAAGCACCTGAATTTCCTGCCACAGAGATGGTACACTAGAGTAGTATCAAGGAAAAGCTAAACCATACAGAGAGAGCACTCCGTGTACCAAAAAATATGCACACTGCCATTGGAAAATGGGTCATACATAATCTTCAGTGTATAACATCTGCTTTTATTTATTGCCATTGATATATTATCCCCAAAGTGACTGGAACACTAAAAACCCAGAGTGTACAGTTTATGTAGACACTTCTGTTGGGTTAGGTGTGGTCCTCAGAGCTGAAGCAGAGTACAGGGGTGGCTGTTTCACAGTAGTAGACAAGGCTCACCAACAGGTCTGGTTCCAGTGTAGCCCTGGATGAGCTCGGTAGGCACCACTAAAGGAGCCCCTTCCTGGAGACAGCAGAATGGCCTTCACACAGTGTTTATGAACCCATTTATAAAGCTGTGTCAACAAAGGAGAATTCTGCTTGCCCAAGGTTACCCAAGGGCAATTCTCATTTTATTCTATTACCCACTCAGACCAGAGGAGGAAGAAAAGTTTAAAAAGGCAGGGAAGGTACTGCTGAAGAGAAGAACAGCACATTAGAAGTTTGCTGGTATAGATCTGAGGGCAATTCCAAGCTCAGTTGGAGCTCTGCTCCCAAGGGTGGTCAGAACCACTATCACAGCCCGGCTTCACCCCTCTGCAAGCAGCTGAGGGCCTGGCCAAAGACCTGAACAAAATCCAAGTCTAAATAAAAGTACCAGAGAGAAGTGCAGTTACCACCATACCCAACATGTTATTCTGCTTGCTTCATAAGCACAAGCCTGAAATAGAGCGATCAGGGCTCAACTGCTTAACGGTAGCACTGTACAAATTTCTGCACTGTAACTTGACCAGGTGCAGGTCTCCAGCCACAGCAAACAGGACAGGTTTGGCAAAGCTCTTGTTTTCTGCACTGCAAATGTTCAGCTTAAGTGCTCACACCAGACTGCAGCTACTGGCTCCTTCCAGACATCCCCCCTCCAGAAGTTACGCATTCCCTGAGGTTCTAATAAATCAGAGCTCCTCAGCTTTACCTTGTATGTGTAAGGAAGACAACATGCTGAGGTTTCTCTAACAGGAAATACCCTATAACCAAGTCTTCAATCTGTACTGAGTTAACAGATTGTGAGAGTTCCTCCAGCCCGAGTCATGCCAACAAATCCCTTTTTTTCTCCCCTCTAATTTTAATAGAATCCTCCTCCTCCTCCTTTGCATTGCCTCATTTGAATCTGATGAAAAAATTTCAGTCTCTTCCCAGGGGCAAATGCTCCCATGCTCGTTTCCATCAGTTATGAAACTGCTACTGACGTCTAGCCTAGTTTTTCCCCTGCTTTGCTCAGTTTCAGACCATTGCTCCCCATTGTTCTCCATCTTGCCCTAAAAAAAAAAAAAAAGGTTTAGAGGAGGGAAAATAAACAGGGCTGCAGATGGGGTCTTGGGAAATGCAGGGCACTGCCAGCTGCACAAAGAGACAGAGAAAACACAAATTCTGGCCCCACATACAATCTGCTTGCATCTAGCAAATTTCAGAGGCTTGGAGACACTGCACACAGCCCTGCTCCAACTGGAAGAGTCAGGCACGGACAGAGGGGGCTCCAGCACCTCCTCCTCCGACTGCAATTGCACATGACAAGAATGGACCCAAATGTGTATTGGGAAAACTTACTCCCTTTAACTTACCCAAGTCATTTGTGACTCTTCTTGTAGCTACAAAGTGAAATGAAATCCAGACCAAAGAAGTTTGCTTCAACTATGTACGAGTGACTTTATGGCACAGAGAAGACGAATTTAGGATTCTTTGGTCTGGCCAGCAGAAAACCAGGTGATACAGAAACCAGTTGCCACGGCTGTGCATTCAAGCCCAGGATTACTTGGCTGTCAGAGGAAGAGGCATTCCCTGCTGTGACATGAGTTCAGGACAAGAGTACAAGGCTTTGAGGCAGCTGGACCCTTCCTTAGGCACGTGCATGTTCATGTTCAATAGGTGAGGTGACACAGAAGCACTGTGGAACAGTTATCATCTGACATGCCACCATTACCCTCCCCCTGCACTACATGAATAGCTCAATCTGTTTTCCAAAGGGAGGAAGAGATTCATCTTCCCCAAGAGAACATATCTGGAACAGGACTCTTTTTCAGAAGGGACAAAGGTCCAATCTTCCCTGATGACATGCAAGTGCCTGCAAGAGGAATAGAGAAAAGAGGTAAAGTGGGATGTGCCTTGTGTATATTTTACAGCCTTAGAGTATATAGAATCACAGAATGTGTAATGTGGGATGGGACCTTTAAAGGCCATCTAGTCCAACCCTCTGCAGTGAGCAGGGACACTTTAAACTAGATCAGGTTGCTCAGAGCTTCATCAAGCCTGACCTTGAATGTTTCCAGGGATGGGGCCTCTGTCACCTCTATGGTGAACCTGTTCCAGTGCCTCATCACCCTCATAGAGAAGAACATAAAGAATGTCTTTTGGGTTTATATTGCACTTTTTTTGAACCACAAATCTATCAAGAGGTTTTACAAGCATGTATTAATGTGTCCCATGGAAGAAAGGGTGAGTGGCCATACCAAGCCAACAGGCAGAATTAGGACACATCTTTGGGCTGACAGAACTGGACATGGGGGAAGGGAAGGAAGTTGCTCCCACAGTTTTCCTCCCTTGCCTGTCATTAAGGCTGAGGTGCCACAGAGCTGGGTGCTCTGCAGTAAAACCAAGATCTCTCCTCTGGCCAAAGTGTAACAATAACTGAGGACAGAGCACTGGAACAGGCTGCCCAGAGCGGTTGTGGGGGTCTCCTTCTCTGGAGATATTCAAGACCAATCTGGACACGTTCCTGTGTGATTTAATCTAGGTGATCCTGCTCAGGTAGGGGGGTTGGACTAGGTGATCTTTCGGAGTCCTTCCAACTCCTGACATTCTGTGATTCTGTGACAGAAAAGGAGTTTTACGAACAGTGGGAGAGAATCAGAGGCCACAAGAGGCAAAGTGTTTGATCGCATACAGTAGGGTCCTCACCTGATGGGGCTTCCTTGCTTTGTTCCTTTCTTAAATCCAAACAAACCTCAAAAGATGCTTACCTCCAGACTGGCAAGTTATTTAACCAGTATCATATCCTTGGGTCATGCAAAGGAATTCAACAGCAGAGAAACCGCTACTTTCCTTAACTAACAAATATTGATTCATAACCACACTCAGAATGGATTCTTCAATTTAGTACATGAATCATTTAAGAGTGGAACCAAGCCAGTGTTGTAGGGTCTCTTATAGGAAAAGAAATCATATGCTTAGGACCTGTAAGATACTTCTCAGATCGCTACAGCAATCAGAGGACAAGCTAAGATCCTTCATGTACCATAAGTCACATTGGTAAATTTGAGATATCATCTTTATCACTGTGAGTACCACCAAAATCCCCTCGTTGCCACACACCAAATTGAAACAGATTGGTTTGATATTTACAAGACAATTCCCTTATTTTCTGAAGGAGATTAAGGGATAGAGCTGCTGTTTCTATACATATTTCACCCAGCTCTCAACAAGACACAGTTCATACATCTAGAGGAAAGCACTGAGGTGAACAAAGTCCATAAGAGAATGACACGTTAGAGTGAGATTCAACACACTTATTTCACTTGTGACCTAAACTGCAAACACATTCATCTTTGAGGGTGGGGTAATCAGCACACAGTTGGGTACCAGTGCAGTTTTTATACTAAATGATTCTCAGCAGTGCCAAATTTCATCTCTTCCCAACATCCTACTACCCTGGAGCAAAACCCCTGGCTTATAATAGAGGGCTTTGAGAGTGTGAAAAACAAAAAAGTTAATTTTAATTTTTCAGAGCCAGACAGACTCCTTGGGGAACCTTAAGTCAACATGTATGAGCAATACTCACAACAGGACAACACATTGTAAATAAAATGCAAAGCAGAACCAAATGGAAAAAGAGGAGGGAGAGAAGGAGCTGGAAAGAAAGATGAAGCATGTGTGTAAACACATGCACGTAGAGGGGCACCACTCAATGAAGCTGCTGCATTGTTGCTCTGTAGACTGCAAAGCTACATGGACCGAGGTTTCATATCAGTCCATGGTCACTGAACACAGTGAAGGTAAAATCCTGCAGCAGGATAAATGTGCACTCAGTTAAATGAGTTAACCAAGTTAAATGAGAGGTTTTGATGACCTAGAACACGTCTCAGAGTACCATCATGCATAACAAGGAAAAGGCCATGGAAACACACTGCATAGGATCCTGCTTACATTTCAGGAGATACAAATCGAAAGTGACTTTGCTGACTCAATTTTTATGCCAGTATAGGTGAACCCAACATCCTAAAATTTCTGTTCCCCTGATTAGCCTGACCAACGTGGTTGTCCCAGGATGGAGAAGACCCTGGGAAAAGCTTGCAAAGTGTATTTTGTCTTCGTGATCTCTTAGGAAAACTGCTTTGCTCCTGCCACCATATCTCAGCTTCCACCTACATGGGAACACCCAGAGCTCCTCACATGTGAAATAGGGAAGTTTCCCAGCAAGGTGATCACATCAGCCCATATGGTCAGTATTGATGTTCCTAGAATAGCACAAATAGCTGTTTGGCAGCACATTTTGCACAGTTCCTCCCTCCTTTTCATGTCTGTCTGACTGCAGTCCTACATTGCTTTTTTACAGGATGATGAGGAGACTGCCTTTACATTTCATTGACTACATTAATCTGTATGGCAGACATTTCAAGGAAAAATCTCCAGCATTCGGAAAGGTTCTTCTAAGCCATGGATCAGAAATCCACACCCTTATTCAGCAGTTTGCTAAATGCAGACTCTTTGCAGTGGTACCCAGCAACAGGACAAGGGGCAATGTGCACAAACTGGAACAGAGAAAGTTCCATGTGAACTTGAGGAAAAACTTCTTCACTCTGAGGTTGGCAGAGCTCTGGGACAGGCTGCCTAGAGGTTGTAGAGTCTCCTTCTCTGGAGAGATTCTGACCTGCTTGGACACAATCTTGTGCAAAGTGATGTAAGAGATCCTGCTTTAATGGGGAGGTTCAAACCAGACGATCTCCAGAAGTCCCTTCCAATCCTTATCGTTCTGTGATTCAACAAGCCAGTAATAACTCTTTGGTTCCCTGTGAGGTATAGGGGATATATACAGTAGGAAAAACAACAAAGCAGGAATGTAAGAGGTAGAATATTAAAAATATCCACAGTTTTAGGATTTCTACTCATTTTTTTCCTAGGCATGGCATTTAGAGCACATCAGCAGTTATGAATTCCCTTAGCAATCCATATCTTTCCAGGCCTGAAACAACCAAGTTACTTGGTTGCGTTCACAGAATCAGTCTGTTGGGTGTGCAAGAATTTGAGACAATAAAAGAGCTTGGTTGGAGGGAAGGGGGCATATAGTATAGGAAGGAGGGTTATAATACCCTTCCTCACACACAATACTGAAAAGTGATGCAGTAAATTATATACAAATCTTTATGAGAGTTTAAACATACATGTCTCACTTCATCCAGTTACCAAACTGTACAGCCTTCTGTAAGGGGATGTGGCTCCATCCACCCCACTGAACTTTTCAACTTTGAGAAATTCATCAGGGTGAAAGGGGGAAGGAGTTGGTTAGCTAAGAAACATGATGCATTTTCTTGGGAAGGAGGGCACTTGCAGTTGAGCCCTCACTCAGGTCTCTGCTGACTGGAAAATAGTTCTGCAGAAAAAGGATCAAACCTTTTCCCCCTTGTGCTATGGCTCATTCCTATGCTATGCAAGCTGCTCTCTCTGCTGTTTATTTTGGATACAATACCTGTTATTTTATCAGAGAGCATTCTCTATGTTAGAAATATCCCTTCCATCATAGTGTGTGTAAATGTCAATTTTTCTAGGGCTTATTACTATGGTGAGAACAAACCCTATAGCATCACTTAACCACATACCCCAGCAGGCTGCACAGAGATACCTCAGATCCAACTGAATTGACACTGATTTGTACCTCCCTCTCACCCAATTGCTCCAGCACACAATTTGACATTGTGTGTGTCTGCTTCCTCCAAACCTCATTAATTCGACCCTCTTTGCAGTTAAACACATCCATGCAACTTCTCTGCTCTCTCTCAGTTTTGTTTTGCTACATACCTGAACTACTGATTCAATCAAACTTGACTGCTGAGCGAAGCTCCTCCTCACATGCTATCACTCCCTGCTAAGATCTCTAGGCTGCTTGGCCCATCCTTCTGGTTTCCTCCCCAAGGAAAGAGGCCTTGATGTGACCCACCTTTAAGAAAGGTCACTCACCTATGATGTTTCTGAGGTCTGGTAAAACTCAGCTTTTCAGAAGAGCTTTGGGTGTGAAGTCTTTCCTGTGGCATTCGTGATGGAAATGTAGGTATGCTGTAGTAGACCATAAGAATTACAAACCAAAACTAATTAGCAGTGAGAAAGCATGAGGAAACAACATACACCTGTTGGTCATTTTGACCCTGTGAAGGATTAAGGACCTTGTGTGGAATAAAGGCCTGATGTACCAGACAACACACCCTTTGGCAAAGTAAAGGCTGGAAAAGCATGAGGAAGCCAGCTGACAGGTTACAGACATTGGCCTGCTTAGAGTGGTGTGGAAGAAGCAAGATTCTCCTATTACAAACCATATAATAAGGGAGATACATTCACCTCCACACCTACAGCCTGTATCATGTTATGGGAATAAGGAAATACTCAAAGAATTCAAAAAGCGTAAAATCAGTAAAGACATGAGGTTTTAACTCTGGAATTCATGGCTACAGCCATTAAAGGGCCAAAGAACATTGCTGGGATTTGAACATCAATGGCTTGTGTAATGGCCAGTGCTCAATACCTCTGTGTTACATACTGCCTAACTAGCTGGACAGGACTGTGATGGGAAGAGGACAACTTTCCCACCTCACTCTGCAAGCTGAACATGGAATTGAATGACAGGAATCAGAAGGATCCTCTATGGAGACACTGTTTGGCACTTCTGCTTTCAAGCCATAGAATGACTAGGGTTGAAAGGGACCTTTAAAAATAATCTAGTTCAATTCCCCCGCCATGGGCAGGGACACCTTCCACTAGCCCAGGTTGCCCAAAGCCCCATCCAACCTGGTCTTGAACGTTTCTAGGGAGGGGGCAGCCACAGCTTCTCTGATAAACTTGTTCCAGGGCCTCACTATCCCCACAGTAAATTTCTTCACAATATCTAATCTAAATCTACTTTCTTCAGTTTAAGACCATTACCCATGTCCCATCACTGCATAAATTGCATTCATTAAAAGCATCCTTATTAAAAAAGCAACTCCAGTAGTCCAAGAAGAAGGTCAGAAACCAGAGAGATTTGGAGCTCTTCAGACAGGAGGCTGTGTACGTTGAGGCGTACACACAGGCTGGGAACCCTGCCCTGTGCAGAGTCCTGCCACACCTTTCTATGGGAATCTGCTGGAATGAGGCAGACAAGCTGCCAGGGGCACACAGAGCACCTCACCTGCTACATTCAAGGCTTTGCTGGCCCTGAGGGACCACAGGCTGGCAGCAGCACAGCAGCCTAAACTCAACATTTGTGCCCACCACAGACAGTTGCATGAGTAGTATCACCAAGGTCTAACAAATAAAACAAAAGTCCTTTGCACTAGCTCAGCACTAGGTTGATATTAGCCACAATTTAAACAGCTAGCCTGCAGTAGCTTGTTTCACCCCACTTTGCTTTGTCCCTTGGCACCTTCTGTTGACAGAAGTGTTTCGTGTAATCAGCACTGAAGCAAAACTAAGAAGAGGTTTTCCTCCTACGCTCACCCAGTCTTTTTTCAATTCCTCAGAAATCACTGCAGCGTTATGCCTTGCAGACCCATCCTCTAATCAGGGAGAAAGCAGATTCCTGCCTCCTCAGAAGGAGCTCAAGTTACCAGAGCAAACATACTTCATCTGACATTTTCTTTCTTTTCTTTCCACCCCACTGGTCCCTGCCAGAGCAGATGTCTTACCTGGGGGAAGTAAAAGGTGCAGTAAAACCAGCAGTCCCTACCTCAGCAGCTTGAACTGGAACCAAGCAAAGAAAGAAACAGAAAAAGAAAGAAACAGAAAAGGCAAGAAACAGCCACACACACACCCCTCTCCGACCATCAGAGTTAAGAGATCCAGAAACTACACTGATGTTATGTGCTATTACTTTAAAAAGTCACAGGTACAGCTAATTTCAGTTATACCACTATGAGAGGGGCAAGAGGTAGAAAAAATTATCCCAGAGCAAGTCTCTGTGATATATTCTCGGCCTTGGCTAGGGATCAGGCTGTGAGATAAACCACTGAACCTGGGAAAAGAACAGTCTGTGTACAGCTTTTAACTTGACTTTTTCTTTCCCTTACATATGAAATTTATCTCTACTGGTTTTGGGTCATCAATCTGCAGATCTGCCTTAGTCATCCAGCTAGGATGCTCAAAGAAGAGTAAATATATGAATCACACTCTTTGCAGGCATGGCTGTGAAGTAACTCCCTCCTCCTCGACTTTCCTGCATTTCTCAAGCAGAGGAAGTCGAAGCCTATGGCAGCTGTCGTGATGATGCTTTGGTCTCTGCCATTATCACCAGGCAGCTCTGCAGGGGAACAGCCTATGTGCAGCTTTACTGCTGCCAGCATATGGGGGCAGCTCACACTCATGGGCTGCATCGGTCCCACTGCCTGGCAGGGGGCCTGGATGTGCCCCAGCTGCAGCAAGAGACCTGTTTAGGTATGATTTTGGGGATCATCCTGCCTAATATGGAAGGAAACCTATTACAATCTGGCTTGATTTGTGGGACCTTTTATGGTGCAGTGCTGACTGCCACAGCCCTGAATATTGGGTCCCACGGAATTTGTGGCCAAGGTTGCATCTGAGACTCTGGTGGGGAGCCTCAGAGGACCTCTGAGGGACTGCGAGGGGCATGGGTGTCAGCAGAATGGTCAGAGAGGGAATGTAACCTTCAGTCTATCTCAGAGTGAATTAAACATTAATATTTTGGTTGTAGCAAGGCTCCCATTTCCAATTTACCTCTCTTTGTATGAAGATTTTACTTCTGAAAATCCATAGGATAATTATTTGGTATTTCAGAAACTCAATGAAAAGAATAAAAGGAATTTCCAGTCATCAGTAACCAACCCACTTCTTCACTGAATAAGCAGACCATTAAGCAAGGCCATAGAAGACTTTGGGTTTCATTCCTTTTAACCCTAAGTGGTCTGTTCCCCTTGACATTTTTGAGGCAAACGTCCTAGCACAAGGTTTCAGGAGATCTGCTGGACTTGTGTATTCACAGCTCTTCCAGGTTATACGTTGAGTTTAGACAACTCATGACAATCTCTGCTGGAGAATTCTTCCAGCCTTCTGAGCAATTGAGGTCAGCACTTCAGTTCAACTGGAGGGTTGAGGTTTGCTTGTCTTTAACTACTGTTAAATACAGGAAACCCAAAGAGTGCTCCTGGGATCCTAAGAGTAATTGGTTTTGCCTATCCTTAACTACCATGATGCAGCAAGATGGGACTTTCCATTCATCTGGGACTACACTTTGGAAGTCTTTGATTTAATTAAAATTTAATTTATTTAAATTTGATTTAATTTCCCAAAGAGTGCATTCCTGCTGGGATCAGTTAACCCTCCAAGCTGCCCCTTGTTGAAAGCTCTTGACAGAGGGTCTATGCAAAAGGATTTATGTGCATAGTGACCTCATTTTTTCCCTATTTTTTTCACAGTCTTTTTCTTTTCCTATACCTTAAGTGGTCATCATTAAAAATTGTATTTTGCTAGATATAGAGTATGATGTTCAGTGTGTACCTTCTACAAACTAGTTCAGAACGTTTGTTTGAACAATCTCTGAGAAGAGCCAGCTCTCATGACTTGCCCGCTGTCATTTTGCTGCATTTCTACAAATTAATAGAATAAAATTACTTGCTCTTCAGTATTTTAATAAAACTTTTCCAAACAAGATGTAGAGGCTGTTGTTATGTTTTAGCAGCTTCACAGAAGAATTTTCTCCTCCAGCGAAAACTTCTCCCCTGGAAATATTTCGGTTTTGGTAATACATGCATAATAAAGTTATAAAACTGTATTTCTCTATGTGTGTGCTTACACTCAGATTTACCATTCTGCTTATCACTTATACACATTTCTATGAGTTTGTGTTGTCTTGTGATAAAAGGAAGCATTGTATTAGCACAGTGCAGAGAGCAGGGGCTTTACCCGGCGCCTTGAAATTAGTATTATCTTCATCCCTCATCAAGAAGAGTCCTGGGACTTTACTCAGTATAATTCTGGTAAGTTTAAAAAGAAAAGAATAACAGAAACTCCATGAATCCTTACGTATAACAAACATGCCTAATAGCCTAAAGTAAGCAGTCATCTGTGTGTTCAAGTGATCAAATGGGACAAAAGACAGCTAGCCATAACACATCCAGTCTTATTTACTACCTCCTCTTCCTGTTCCCAGCTATATGCACAAATGAGTCTATAACTTTACAAGAGTGATTAATTTTAGTAGTGTCAGAAAATCAAAACATTTGAATGCTCCTGCAAGGCTCTCAGGGATGCAGCCAATGTCAGTTCCATGCCTTCACTGACCTCCACTCTCACATGGATGTTGGAGTTCTATGCAAGTGGCACTGAAGTGGCATCAATAGGTGCCACTTCAGTGCCACTTGCATTCATGGGTCCTCACACATCCACATAATGCCCATCAGCAGGCAGACTCCTGGATCAGACATCACAGAGATTTTTTCACCTTTATGAGAATTGCTTGTCAATGAAAGCCTTTGGAGAATTTGTGTGTGGACAGTGGGATAGCTCTGAGCATGGGTAGGATAGAATCACACAAAATGCCTAGGTTGGAAAAGACTATTAAGATCATTGAGAACCTTTCCTGTCCTCTCCTAAACCATAGACCTAAGCACCTCATCTATCCATCTTTAAAATACATCCAGGGATGGGGACTCAGCCACCTCCCTGGGCAGCTTGTGCCACATCCCAACAACTCTTTCAGTGAAGAACTTTTCCCTGACATCTAATCTGAACATGCCTGGGTGCAGCTTGGGGCCATTTTCCCTTGTCCTATCATGTGTCACTTGGCAGAAGAGACCATCACCCACATTTCTATAACCTCCTTTCAGATAATTACAGGCAGTATATGGTATAAGGGTAAGGTGGCTCCCAGACTAGTTTGGGGTGGTCAGAAGGACGAGGTGTAAAGTCATGATCCAGCCAAACTCTTTGAAAGCCATAGTATCAGGAGATGACCAGGGTCCCTGTAATTTCTGACAGTTTTCTGTACCTGTGGAAGAGTCTTAGATAGGTGATGCTACTTGTTTCCCCTCCAGTTAGAGGCTGAGTGCTTTGTACAAGAGTCAGTGTATGCTGTTACAGAGGAAATGGTTGAAAATTGTTTCAGAAGTGATTTCTGTAGATCAATCATAGTAGGAGAAGGAAAACCAGCTAACCAATGTTTTCTAATCTATGGAAAAAATATCTAAAAGAATCTGGACAGGACCACAGAAGGCCATATAACCCCAGGATGAAGCAACTGTTCCATTTTGACTGATGGATCTTCACGTTCCCCAGCAATTTGCAGCAGGGCTGAATTGCCCTTATTGGTGCAAAGCATTTTACCTAAGGCCAAACCAAGTCTTCCCTTGTTCCCTTTCAGTCTCTGCCTCCTGTTCTGCCTGATGGGACTCATCCTGGGACTCATCCTTCCTCACTCGGGTGCTCATGCTTTTTCCTGTTCCCATCAAATATCACATGACAGTTGTGGGGCCAGGTCTTCTACCACAGTTTTCCAGGTTGTCTTATGAGCCTTTGGAAGCTTTTTGAGATGCCTGGAATATGTGTTCGACCAAGACTTTTGAACTAAACTTCTATAGCTTGCTACTGAAGGGTGTTATGTCTCAAAGACTTGTCCTTCTCCTTGCAGCACCATGCTTTAGCACTGAGGGCTCAGGTTCAACACCATTTCCATTTCATGTCATCTAAGCACCGGTGAAAGTTAAATTCCCCAAGCACACAAACTGCAACATCAAATCAGGTCATCTAACAAAAAAAAAAAAAAAAAAAAAAAGAGGACAACTATGCGGAAATCTGTCCATTGGAGGAATTTTATTCTAAACACACATCGGGTAGTGGGTAGGTCATGCCTTGAAATGTAGATGGAGTTATACTGAAAGGTATTTGATGAATCTAAGTAGGAAAAATACTGGTTTGGGTTAGTAAAAAAAAAAATCTTTCCAGCAACAGGAAAGTTAGTCTTCTGCAAATTAGAATGAAAGGACATTCTTTAAAGGAAAACTGTTTCAAAATCAAATAAAAAATTATGTATTTAGAAAACCTAAACCATTGTAACTTTCCCCAGATTGCTTTGTTTGCTTTAGCTTAAGGCAGTCTGGATTTGTAGAGCACATGCTCCATCACCTACCCAGACTGTCTGTGTTTCCCATTTTCCTTGTTAGTTCAGTCCATATGCATATGGCTTTCAAGGGTCCTGCCTCTTCTTCACATAGATGACACCTTAGACATGGTTTCTGAAGGATGTCCTAGACAGAAAGACTCCAAAGGCATTAGACAAAATGTAGATAGAGCCTTTTCCCTAGCTCGAGATCTACATCAGCTCATCCCACATTTGCTGTCAGCATCTGCATGCACCTCATGTAAATATACAGAGCAAAGATAAAAAGTTGTATTCAGTCATTTAACTAGTTCTTCACAAATTAACCATCATGTTATTTAAATTCAATGTGTTGGGGGTGTCCCTCTTTTCTGATCAAGCCCTCTAATCCTGCAACAAGGTCAGGACTCATTGACATGCCACAGTCACTTTCAGAGTGGCAAGGAGACCCTGACAGTCCAGACGATTCTCACTGGGTTTTGTGGTTCCTCATTATTGCAACACAGATACATCCCCCAGTCATGAACACATTTACCCCCACAGCATTCATCTGGGTCAAAGCAGTGACCCCACTTTATGGGCTGGGTACTGAACTCTGTGAAGAATAAAGAATGGAGCAATCTGGGAAAACACACAGGTCCTCACATTTCTGCCACACTTCCCCAGCTCCCACTGTCATAAGCACCACTAAACATTCACATGAGGTCCTGTTCGCACAATTCAGCTGCCCAAGATCAGCATGGAACCAGAACAGAAATGCTCATTGCTTGTTGCAGAGAAGGAGACAATGGGAAGGGTAAGAAAAAAGTAAATCATCTTTTCTTTCTCAATTATAATCTCTGACTACTTTTTCAGTGAACTCTTAACCATGAAATTCCTGCTCTGATACACCTTCCCATTCCTTTTGTTTTTAATTGTAATTATTTACTTGAAGCACACAGCTATAGATGGGCACTGTGTTTTCAGTACTGACTTATAGCTGGGAGCGCAACAAAACATGGTCATTTGACACCTGGAGTACTGTGTCCTGTTCTGGGCCCCTCAGTTCCAGAAGGACATACAACTCCTTGAGAGAGCCCAGTGCAGGCAACTAAGATGATTAAAGGAGTGGAACATCTTCCTTATGAGGACAGGCTGAGGGAGCTGGGTCTCCAGCTTGGAGAAGAGGAGGCTGAGGGGTGACCTCATTAATGTTTATAAATATATAAAGGGTGAGTGTCAGGAGGATGGATCCAGGCTCTTCTCAGTTATGGCCAGAGAAAGGACAAGGGGAAATGGTTCCAAATTGGAACATCGAAAGTTCCATCTTAATATAAGGAGGAACCTTTTCACTGTGAGGGTGATGGATTACTGTAACAGGCTGCCCAGAGAGGTTATGGAGTCTCCTTCTCTGGAGACATTCAAGACCAATCTGGATATGTTCCTATGTGATCTACTCTAGATGACCCTGTTCGGGCAGGGAGGGTGGACTTAGTGATCTTTCGAGGTTCTTTCCAGCTCCTGATATTCTGTGATCCTGTGATTCTGTATGTCCATGCAGCAGGTGGAGGACATAACACTGACTACTGCTGGGTTGCCTCATCCCTCCTATTCTAACACCTTGATTTTCACCGGAGCTACCTCTGCTCTGTGTAAATATTGAAATTTTCCTTGTTAGAGAGCTGCTTCCTTGTGGTTACTGTTGTTATTTAATGACATTAATATCCAATTAACATTGTAACATTTATTCCATGAGGAAAGCTTAGCTTTGTAGCAGAACATCAAGCCTGGCAGAGCAGCAGTTTGCATGGCAAGGTTGTGTCTCTTGCTAATCCCAGGAAAACCTGCCTAATTTGGTCAGTTTATAGGTCTCTGCAAAATTACGCTTCACAAATGTGCTGTTGAAATGCCTTCAGGCTTCCTGGCAGCTGAGCTCCCCTACGGTTTCTTTGTGTTGCTCAGGCATCCAGACAGCCAGTCCCTGGGACTGCAGCTCACCCTGTCTTCACTACCTGCACTTCTGGCCTTCCCTTGGTAACTTTTTCAAGAAAGCACTTTTGTAAACTCAACAGTGTCTCTAATCTTCTCCTTTGTGTGCATATGTAGTCAAGTACAGGCAGGCTATCTCACAGCAACAGTCTGAACTGATTTAAAATGATTAGAGGACCTTGGCAGTAGATGCTAGAGGAATATGTAGTGTTTATACTGTGTCTATTTGCTTGCGATGCCCCTTTGCCAGAGCTGTAATTCAATTTATGATTAAAGATCAACTTTTTAATACCTTCCAGGAATAATTATTGTCATCATTTTATGTTTCGGTGTGCGAATTCAAATAAAACATGTTGCAATTGGATTGAATAGGTTGAATCCTGTTTTGAAAAGTCTCATTTAAAGTTAATAGGTTCTGGCACTTTCAGAATAAAAGTAATTTTAAAAGTCGTGATGCAGCAGTCTCACAAATACATTTCTGCAAAATATGAAGACATGGATTCCTCCATGTTCTTATGGAATTTAACTTAATGAAGTGTGATTTCATTTAGTAGCTTACAATGATGCATATATACATACACACAGGCATATAAAAGTATATATAAGAAAACATAAAGTCCACAGCTCTATATATTCTAAATTATTTTTTGTGATCTTGCCTAGGGCTATTCCAAATTTGTAATTATTGCTTCTTGACTTCATTCAGAAGCACATTCTGGTGAAGTTGCAAAAAACTTCCAGAGTTGTATGCTGAGACACATGCCTTAACAACCATGTAGGCATGCTATGAGCAATACGCAGCAGTCCTGATACTTAGATACATCCCTCCAGTTGGAAGAAATGCAGTCAGTTCCATGCTTTTCTTGGGATTTTAACTACAGCGTGTCGAAACATTAAATGACCAATCATATCACCAAATATTTCTGTAATAACTATTTTCCTGATGGTCAAGGAATGTTGCCAAAATCAATAAACTTATTATCTGTAGTAAAATCCACCAGCACTGCTATGAATCTCAGAAGCATATAGAGGTTGCTCTCTATAGATATATCTGCTTTTCTAATTGTGGGCTGAGAACTGACCTTTCAGCTGGCTGTGGAATGAATGTTCACCTGTCTACAATGGCAGGCTCTCATTAGACTCCTCAAACCTGGACACGCTGACAGGCTGGCATCCTCTCTGCACATCAGCCATCTTCCAAGTCAGTGTAACTCCTGTATTGGTGTCCACATACCTGGCTGCTCTAAGATGAATGAGAATTAGTGCAAACCAATCCCTGACTGTGTCTGCTATCAGGTTCAGTAAGATACTACTGGAAAATACTATGGCTGCTGTGTTACACCTTCTATCTCGAGCACCTGCCACCTTTGCAGACTGCGAAGACTCGCGTCTCTAGACTTTGAAGCTTGGGGTTCTTCTGTGGTGTTCAAACCACAGTGAACACTGACATCGGGACAATGTTCCCCCTCCTTCTCATGCTTCAGCCTCTGGCACCTCATCCTCACATGCATTAGCAGAGGAAGTGCCAATGTCCAACTTCAGTTTTGTACCTTGCATGAAAGCTGGAGTGCAGTGAGACTGGGTGATTTGGCCAAATACCACCCAACATTGCATTGTAGCAGTAACATGATTCTGTTGTAGATTTGCACAGGGATGTACCTTTAAACTGTAGGGTTTCAACCCAAAACCTCTCTTACTGAACACATCCCTTGGACCCAGTGAGACCAAGACCTCACCTTTCCAGAGGATTCTGGAGGTGCTACCATTGCCTGCTGAAAATACTGATAGTTTGTCAGAACTATATAATAAACACATGTATTTTTCCACCACTATGAATTACTTTACAAGGTTTCAGGTGACAGTGTATCTGTTGCTGCACATAGGCAAAGTCTTCAAAGAGTGACTCAGAATTTAATTTTGTGCAGTGTCTATGGATATAACAGCTCACTGTGCTTCTTGTGGAGTCACACCAGTTCATAATGTTCCTCACGTCAACCTGAACATGACTGACTCACTTGATGTCACTGGAGAGGGATAGACCTTGTGAATAGAAGTCACCAGTAACATCCCTGAGTGCAATAAATGAGAACAATTGGATTCATTTCATTTTTCACTAATCAGCACTCAGTAATAGACCATGTTATTCTGACTCCAGCTGTGCAATCAATGAAGTTTTATTCCAATGGATTTTGAGGTTTTCTAGATCAGCTGGACTGATACTCAAACTGCTCTTCAAGAGCATAAGTTGCAGCTGGGGATACTTTTTCCAGAAAAAAAAAAAAAAGGGAATGAGAATAACTTTTCCAATTACTGCTAGAACAGCTACTATTAAAGATTTTGCTTTGGAGTGGGAAATAACTTGTGGTTTTGTACAGCAGACATTTTTTGTGGCACACAGTCAGCACCACGTCCTCTTCTAAGAAGCCGGACGATTTTAGTCCTTGGCACTGTCGGGCAGTGACAGCCCCCGAGGAAGAGCGGCTGTGGCCACCCTCCGGTTCCCCTGCTGCTTTAGCACGCCTCTAAAAATGAATCCTCACATACTTGTTTTCCAGAGAACAGCAATGGGCTTGTTTCACAACAGATTTTGCTATATTTTACTTATGTTCCTTTCTCTCCCTCCCTTCAAGGAAGAAAACACATGAATCGAGCCTTTGTTAAGGGTGGCTGTCTGCATGGGTTAACCCTCGCTGCCCCAGAAACACGCATCGTCACAGCCTTTCTGACAACACATTCCTCGGGGACAGGGCATACTTTGTCACTCACGCAGTCATGAAAAACACCGAATCCCTCCCATACATGACAACATATGCCTTTATTGTTTTCCACTCTCAAAATCATACTTTACCAAATCCAAATCTTAAAAGGGAGGTGCCTGTGTCCTGCTTGGGACTGAAAATTACTAAATACAGCGCATACTACTGGTGGTTTGCTTGTGCCTTACTGCTTGTTACTAGCAGCAGCAAGGCTGTCACACATCACAATGGGAGAGAACTTTGGTGCTTCAGATACACAACTTCCCCAGCTGAGATATTTAGTTCTCCAAGTTTTGTCCAAACTGATAATGCCCGTGTATTTTTTTCAGGAAGCTCAAATGAAGCAAATATCGATATATATGACTTAATGTTGTTAAACACCAGAGAGAATGATAGCACACCAGCATCCTCATCCATTTAATATCTGTGTAACAGCATGCCACTGTTAACAAATGCCAGCCAGCCCACGTTTCTAATGTACAGGGCGTAGGGTCATCTTAAATTACCATTACAATTAGTTAAAGAGAATAAACCCAAACACTAGCAATAATAAATTCACTCTTATGAAAATGAACTGAGTGACCACAGAAAGAATGAAATCAGGAAACCATCTATGAAGGTTAACATTCAAAACTTTGCACTAGACAGTTTTCAGTAGGTATTGCCATGGAGATACATTAGACAATGGTTTGTCCACTGGTTGCCGACACTGTTGTTTTAAAAAAGGATTCAAACATCTAATAGAAAAATGCATATAAATTGGAATTATAAAAATAAACTTGCAAGAGTGTACTTTTTTTAAAAAGTACCATACTATTATCTGATTTTTTTGCTTTAATCTTTTGTTATTTCACTTCTAATGGGATGGAATCTACAATTAACTTGTTCAGGTTTTCACACTGTGCCAAGAACCGAAGCAATCAAACACCAAACTTACTGCACTTAGCATCCATTGACTTTTAACCCCAATCCACCTCATTGTTTTTGTTCCCTCCCTTGAGCTACTGATAATACCAAGCCTGACACTGGCTGAGGTTAGATGTTAACAAGGGTATCTGGAGCACCACCCGAGGCTGACAGGCTGTACTGCTGCCAGGGTGAATGATGGAACGGGTGACACCTGCTAGTTCCAAGGAGCCAAACATCTTATCTATGTGTACCAGCTCACTTCTGGCTGAGGCTGAACATCACTTATGCACACTGAGAAAACCTTGTAGAAGATTACCTAACAGATGTCATGCTTTTGTGAAGGCTTAAATTGTATTATCTATTATTCAATAACAAAATCCATGAGTCTGAGGAAAAAAACTGAAATTGTGGATGACCTGCAAGGCTCATTGACAGCCTGTCAGAGGAATTCTGTGCGTTCAAGTTTGAAGTTGAGCTGCAGTATCAGGACACACTGAAGAAAATGACTGTATATAAAATGTGTAAAATGAAGAGCACAGCTGTTGACAGCCAGACACCAAAACAATTTGTTTAAAAATAAAACAACTCAAGAAAACATATTAGCAACTTCAGTGACTTAAGAGAAGCAGATGCAAGACGTTATAAAGTGATAATTAAAGTGAACTGCCCAAATGCATAGTGATGTTGTGCAAGCCAGATCAGATTAGATATGTACAGCTTGTGATGAAATATTTGCTTGTTCTGAGCCATAAGAATACAGAACATTGAGTTTTCTATTCCGAGGGTGTGGGGATGTTTGGTGGAGCCCAGGTCCTGCTGGCCAGAGGGCACCACCTTCTAATAATATTTCCTTTCCTCTGGGGTGGGAGGACAGACCAGGGAAAATGAATTAATGACCCAAATCTAAGAGACCTCCCACAGTGCCAAATCTCAAGCTTGCACTATCTGGTGGTGCTGCCAGAGACCGTGACAATGCTGAAACTAACACCAAATGGATAGCATGCATCTGATTTCCAGAGCCTGATGAAGAAGAGCCACATGTGTATGCATGTGTGCCTGCACACACTGGACTCTGACTTTGAAATGAAGCTGTTTATGTGGGACAGATGAATTTCCAGCTTTTTTTTTTTTTTTTTTTTTTTTTTTTTTGCATAAGAGTTCTCTGGCCACTTGCCTGATTTCAGAGCAGGGCTATTTTGCAATTATTGTTGTCTGGTTTGTCTTATTCTTCTTTTTCTGTGAGTGACACTGCAGGAAGACAACCCCCTGGTGTATTCTTTTCTCCTGTATCCAGGGTGCGAATCCATGGCTGCAGAGAGGCTGGGGAGGCAGTGGGTACTTGACCAGAAGAAGGACTGTTTCCTACAAGGGGAACCTGAGTCAGGACTAATATACCACTAACCCTCAGAGCTAGTGGGTTTCCTTTTACATGTGCCTAAAGCAAAGCAGAGGTTTGTTTGATAGTGTCTCAGTCTTTTTCTTTTATCTTCCAAAATAAAGTCCAGCCCAGAGGCCTCCCTCAGTGTGTCCATTGTATTTGCTGTCTCTAGCAGGCAGGATGGGAAAGCTCCATCTGCCACAGGGCTTCACACCCTCATGTGGTACCATCCATGGTACCACCTGGACAGCCTTGCTTTCACCATGAAGCTTTCTCCAGAAACCTGTTGCTCCTACCAGACTGCTACTGATGGGGATGGCAGCAAACAGAGCTGCTGCTTTGCTGTGGAAGAGAACACTGTATCGGGCTCAGCCTCTCACAGAGAGTATCAGCTGGAGGGATGTGGCTTGGGTGTGAGAGCTGTTCTGCAGTTAAAAATGCAAATTCCTTCTCCCACCATTCTCTGGGAAAGATGAAGGAGCAAAGGGGTGGCCTTGGGTGGAAAATATACCTTTGACAATCCCAAGCTATATGCAGAATTTTTCTGTTTCCAAAACCAGGCAAAGTAGATGTCACAGTACCCTAAATGATGTTAGGATATTCACTCACTCTTCTAGGTTTTAAAGAAAGTAAGTTACACTCTGTGTTTGTCTTATGCCCTTATCTCAAGATTTATCCTTAGTTCTCATGTAATCTCATCTTCCTTCACACAAAAATGTACAATCTTAACATTATATCAGTAATGTTTTGGATTTTTTTGTAATGAAACTGCAAATAAAAAATGTTCAGGTTACATTTGGATAGAGTAAAAGTTTGACTTACATTCACACCATATGTGCACATATACACCTGCACAAATTAGACAAGTTTGCTTAAAGCTGTTCATGAAAAAAAGAGACTACCATTGGATACACAAATTCAAAATGAATCTAGTAAAAATAGTATTTTTAATTCAGGAATTAGAGAAAAATACTGTGGTGGGTGGGATGGATGGATGGATGGATGGATGGATGGATGGATGGATGGAAGAAAATCTTTGATTTTAGAGATCAGAGAGGAGCTAAAAGAAAAAGAATAATTCTATGCCAAGAGGCTAAATCCCCAAATGTGGCCCTCGAAGACACATTAGGTGCACTACAGGTTTGACTTTTTGAAAAAGAAAGATCATCTTTAGTTTGTTTTGTTTATTTAAAGAACATTGCAACTAGATGAACCAACAGGTACTAAAAAGCATCTAGTATGGCCACCAAGCATGAACTGCTGGGTTTTTCACACTCTTCAGAGACACCAACTATCTAATGGACTACTGTCACTGTTGCTAAGCAGCTGAAACAAATGGTAAGTGTGGCCAGAGCACCATTTCCATAGCACACAGAAGAATTTAGATCAGCGGCATCACTTTTGGGAGCCTTGCCCACATTAAGAAACCCAAAGCAAACACAGCTATTAGCTCAATAAATGTATAGTGAACTGGGAATTCTAGTTAATTCATTCAGTAAGACAGTCACTGATTTGTTTGCCAGCAGCATTAGTAAATAGGATCCAGCTGAGTGTGACCAAAGGCATAGGACTTGTTCTCACTCAAGTTTGCAAAAGAAGAGCAATTAATAAGGCAAAGAACATACATCCTCCTAAAAGGAATTGAGTATTTGAAAATACTATTAAATATATATATTATATATGTATATATTAATATACAATTGTACATATTATACATATATGTATATAATTATATATAGTTTTTAAGACTTGCTCAGCTGGAGAAAGGACATTGTGTTGTTTCTGTGTTTTGAACACACACACATACACATCCCTCTGCTATTATTAGGGCTCAGTTTGTAGCTGGAGACAAAAAACAGATGGTAATCCCCAGTCTCAATAAATGGGAGTCCTTCTGTCATCTGCTTGCCCAGCCTGTGTGTTGAGAACTCAAAGCCCAATGCGGGGGAGCAGAAACAATTTTATTGGCAGATGGGATTGCTGCTATTTAAGGACAGATGATTGTGTATGCCATTTATTAAGGTCTGCATGTTGTCAAATGCTTGCTTACAAGGGGGATGGAGGGGTGGAGGTGGAAACCCAAATGATTGATTACTTCAGATAAAAGGTATTTTGCTCTGTCAGGGTTAAAGAATTTCACATGCTACTATGAAAAAGTAATTTCAGAATTTATTCAAATACAATTTGTTTAGAATTAGTTAACAATTCGTTCAATAAATTGTGGTATTTTTTCAATGTGTTCAAATGTCATTTGAAAAAAAAAACAGTGGGGGTTTTCTTAGCCTTCTCTTTCCTTCTGACAGCAACCATGAAGTAGTAAAATTCATGTAAAGATGCTTTATTTGTAACCTATACAAGAAAGAAGGTACAGAAGAAATTCATGCTGAGGACAGATAAACTTACTGGAATCAACGGGTAAAGAAAGAAAATTAAATGTATATACTGAAAAAAACTAATTGAGATTGGATCCCAGAAACATTAGAGAGATTTGAGATCCTTATAAACCTTGTACTCTTTCCTACACAACAGTGAATCAAATCGCAGCCTCTGCTCCAGGAAATATTCAGGGATTTCTGTACAATGAACCTATCTGAAAAGCAGTGCAGACTAAGGAGTGCGCTTCAGAGAACTGCATTACTTTGGTGTATTTGATGTTTTGAAGGAGCATTTGCCATAGTCTGATGTATTTGTAGGAGGTTAATTTTTCAGCATCTAAACAGTGACATTTAGATTATCTTCAATCTTTCAGATTGTTTTAGGTGCTTGTCTTTGTAGTCCCCACACTTCCCGAGAAATAGGTTGTGTTTTGTATTGAAAATATTCAAGTTATGCAAATTTGAATAAAACAACCACAATGACATATTGATGAATGTACTTGATGAACCTCAGTCCTCAGAGTCCAGCTCACATTCAGGTAACTGCTGTCTCAAAGATCCTTTGAAGGGGACCAGGTGTATATATTGTCAAGGCTAAATGAAAATAAATTCTTTTGGTTGATTCCAGAAAGCATTTTTCTCTATTCCATTTAGGCTTTAGAGAGCTTGATTTCTGGTTTCCTGAAAACTAGGAAAGCTTGTTGAAAATCTGAAATTTGCTTCTGTAAATGTCAAATTTGAAGATCAAGCCTTTATCATCAAAGAACCTTCCAGGCTGGGGGCATCAGTGATGGCTACCTTAACACCTACGTTTTAATAGTGGTAAACGAGAAGTTGAGTAGTCCACACAAGATAGCACATCTAACTGGTACCATTCATGCAGACATCATCCTAGCAAAGATCATGACCTTTAGTAATTTCACCTGAGTTAGATCTCTGTGACAGATCCAACACTTGAATCAGCTTTCTACACATGCTGGCAATTTTGATAGGGCAGAGGGGCTTTAGTGTTGCTCTTTCCTTCATGGATTTGAATTGTGTTTTAAAGTACAAAACTCAATTAGTAAAGTTTAATTTCATAAAATCATAGAATCACAGAATGGTCTGGGCTGGAAGGGACCTTAAGGATCATCTAGTTCCAAACCCCCTGCCATGGGCAGGGACACCTTCACTAGACCAGGCTGCTCAAGGCCCCATCCGACCTGGCCTTGAACACGGCCATGGAGGGGGCATCCACCACTTCCCTGGGCAACCTGTGCCAGTGACTCACCACCCTCAGACTCAAGAATTTCTTCCTACTATCCAATCTAAATCTGCCCCATTCCAATTTAAAGCTATTCTCCCTTGTCCTACTATTACAAGCCCTTCTAAAAAGTCCTTCCTCAGCTTCCCTGTAGGCCCCTTCACTGGAAAAGATGCTGTAAGATCTCTTCTCCAGGCTGAACAATCCCAAAACTCTCTGCCTGTCTTCATAGGAGATGCTCAAATTTCACCCTGAACAGTTCCTCCTCTTCCATTTGTGCTGCAGTTCATTACTTCCTCCTTTCCTCCCTTCCATTCTCTTCCTTCCTTCTCCCCTAACTACAGAAACCCATGGTCCTGCTGTCTCAGTTCTGTTGGGTGAAGGGCACTGACCACTACTTGGCCAAGACTGGGAAAGCAGTCGCAACCTTCCTGGTCCATCACTACAGCCTCTTTCACCAGACAATAGTCTGGGCAGCATTCATTCTTGTTTGGGTAACAACCCTCCAGGAAACATACAGTCCCACTGTTTCACCCTGAACTCCCTCCGAGACGAAAGATGGACTGGAGTAGTAATTCTGTTTTAAGCAATAGATGAGTCACAATCAAATTAGAAAGGGATAACATTAAATTGCCCGAATCTTGCTCTGGCTGCTACCTGAGTATAGCAGCTGATTGGACAGTTGTTGATTGTTTGCCTTTGGGGTGGAGGTGTGTTATACAAAAAAGAAATTAAGACAATTTGAAGAGGTTTTGTCTGTCTTTCTCCCTTGTTTTCTCGTTCCTTAAGCATCTTTTGGTTTTTTGGTTGGTTTTTTTTTTTTTCCTAGAAGGATTTCAAAGGGAATTTAAATTGTTTAAGGCATTTTTTGAACTCCAGAACTATACTTAGTGCCAGAAAAGTGACACTATGATAGGAGATCCCAGCTCTGGCTCTGTGAGTGGCCTATGGTAAGAGCATGCTAACAACTGCTCTTGCAGAAGGTTTTCCCTAAAAGAAACATTTGTTTAATGCTCAGATATGGGCCTTCTGCCATTTTTTGGCCTAATTAATAAGACCATGAGTCAGTTTTAGTTGGGTTGTCCATATATTTCACAACATCCTTTATTCACCCAGCTGCCAGCCTCTGCTCCCAGGGGTAGCATCTGAGCTTTCCTTGGCCATTTTAGCAGCTACACATGTACCCCTGGTCCAGGAAGGAGCATCCAGCCAGCTCTGAGTACTACTGCTTTCCCCAGAGAGAGTCTACAGAGCAACAGTCAAGGATATTATTAATGCCTCTCCCTCCATGAGTGCCAGCTCAAGTAGCTGTGATGTTGTGCAGATTTGAAGGTCCTAAATTATCTGGCACTTGTCTGCATTAAAGGTTAATGCTTTGTGCACTAGCTTGAAAAGACTGTTACAGGTCTTTTGATTTACATGGTCTGTGATGATCTGTGGACCTGAGAAAACTCTTCCCATGGCCAGAAGTAGGCTGAAAGCATTGGGGTTTGAAGGTTAAGCCATCACCAGCAGTATCTGAGGTGATGTTGAGTGGGGTATATGACCTGCCTGGAAGGCAGCAGGTGCCCACAGCTCTGGATAGGCACAGACTTCTGCTATTTTGAGGCAAAAGACAGGACATAAATGGCAAAGAAAGAAGGGATGTAACTGTAATCAAGCTTTCTACTGTCACAAAAACAGTTTTAAAATCAGAACCAGTGTGCTGCAAAGCAATATTACCTTCATTTTCAAGCCATCAAATGTCTGTAGATGGTCAGGCTATCATCCCACTTAGAGGAGCTGCACCACTCTGCAGAAAGTAACACAACAGATAAGGCTGGGGAAAGATCACAGTCAAAAGGTTCATCCTGTGAGTCACTGATTAGGTGAAAAACTTTGACCACATTTCATGCCACAAGCAGTCTGCAACCCCAAGGGTCATTGCCTGCCTTACTATAGTTTGGCTTTTTTGAACGACTACCTGACCAGAGCTGCAGCCTTAGCCTTACCCTCAGGCTCAGATTTTCCTCAGGTTTCTAACTCAGCTGTTCCTTATATACCCCTGTCCCCCCTTTCCATATGACATCTGTGAGTTACACCCTGCCCTTTTATCCCCAAGAGATCTGATCCTTTTCCAGGGAAAAAAACTGCCATCCTGTCCTCCATACTGATGTAGTACCTAGCTCCCAACATGTCTCTCAACACCATTTCCATCAAATACTCATCACTCACAGAGAAAAAAACCTCCTATCCCACTGGAATAAGCTGATACCTAAGGAAAAATGTATTGCAGCTACTGTGATTCTGTGATTGTGTTAGAAGCTTCACTGGGTAAGTTTTGTGCAAGAAAGAAACCCCTTGGACGGCCTCGTCCCAAGAGTTAATGTAGAAATGGGAAAGCTTGGTCCAAGTAGATAGAACAAACACAGATGTATGAGAGAATATGCCTGACAGCAGCCCTTCTGATATTCTTCCTTCAGATCTTTTGATTCTGTGCTAATTAATTAGTCATTGCTTCCTACTGCCAGAACACCCTACCGTTACCAATACTGAACTGGAACTTTTTCTATAAACCTTATCTAGACCAGTGGGAACCAGAAGTCATTATTTTCTATTAGAGTTATAAATCCAATGCAGTGAAAATAGCTGCATTTATCATACTCATCTCCCTATGTATAGGGACACAGTGAGTTTATATGTGGGGTAGGTAAATTAGAAATCAGTTTAAGTCACAAGGGGCTTTCCATGTGGCTTATCACCTTGGCAGACACCAAATCCTCTTCCAGTAAATAGACTGCAGCCAGCTGTGCTGTCTCTGACAAGTAGGTAGTCCCAGCACTGGTCAAAGTCCATCCTTCATTTCCTCCTGCACCTCAATGGACAGAAATCATGGTTTCCCTTTATCATGCACTTGAATCAACATTTATAATAGTTCTGTGGGGTGCTTTCCCTTTGGGACTTGTCCACACACATGAAGGACAGTGTGGTCCAAAGTCATGGCAACCCTCGTGTGAAAACTTGCCAGAAAGTGAGGAAGATGGCCACCAAACAGCAAAATGATACGTTCTGTTCTCAAGCACTTTGTTAGCATTCAAAAATTTAAAAAATGCTCTAAGCAATAGCAGTGTGAAACTAAAGTATGGTCAGCTCCTTCCTCACCTTAAAAAAAAACCCTTGAAATGAGATGAGTCATGGTTTAGCCCCATGGGAAGCCTGTGCAGGGGCAGACTCCTGGCAGGACCTGCAGCCCATGGAGGAAAGAGCTCACACCAGAGCAGCTTTTCCGGCAGGACTTGGGACAATGTGAGGGACTGTGCTGGAGCAATCTGGTCCTGAAGGTCTTCACCCCATAGAAGTAACACTGGGATAGTTCATGAAGAACTGAAGCACCATGGGAAGATCTCAGATTGGAGAAGTTCATGGAGGATTGCCTCCCGTGACTGGGACCCCACGCTGGAGCAAGGGAATAGTGTGAGGAGTCCTCCCTGTGAGGAGGAAGGAGCAGCAGAGACCATGACCCCCGACATGCATTCCTGTCCCCTGTGCCGTTCAGGGGAAGGAGGTAGAGAAATCGGGAATAAAGTTGAACCTGAGGAGAAGGGAGGGGTGGGGGGAGGTGTTTTAAAATTGGTTTTACTTCTCATTATCCTACTTTATTTTCACTGGGTAATAAATTAGATGCATTTTATCCCATGTTGAGTCTGTTTTGTCCATGACAATAATTGCTGAATGATCTCTCCCTGTCCTTATCTCAACCCATGAGTCTTTCATCATACCATCATCCCCTGTCCAGCTGAGGAGGGGAGTGATGGAGGTGCTCTGGAGAGCACCTGGCCTCCAGCCAGGGTCAATGCAGCACAGCTGGATTTGGAGTTACAAGGTTTAAAAACAGAGCAGGAAGGAAGCGAGCTGTTTGCCTCTGTGTGATTTAACTAGTAGCGTTTACTCTGTTAGGAGCCTGTCGATGCAGAGTGTTTGTGTTAAAACAGGAATCTGAAATGTGGCTTCCATAAAAAGCATAGCGGCCAACTCCTGTGTATGTGTGCGGTCAGTCTCAGGAAGGAGAGCATTTGAAACCCTTAGGGGTATTCTGCATTGTGGAGGAAATATTTGTACCCAGGAATGACAAGAGTCCATCTCAGACACCCACTTACGTGTACCTTCAGCCCTGAATCAGAAACTAGTGATTCAGTAAAATGGGGTCTGCAGGTTTGTCAAGCGGAGGTGAATGTGCACCACCCAAACAGAGAGGAGCACTTTGGGGGTAAGAATATGAGATTTGATACACCTGCAATGAAAAGCACTTATATCCCAAGAAACCCCAACAGCACATAGCAGGACAGGTAGTTTAGCAAAGAAAGAACAGACTGGGATTTGGTATGCTGGGACTTAAAGGAACAGTCTTAGCACCAACTGGAAGGGTTGTCTAGCAAACAACACCCCTTCCAATGCAGCTTTACCACTTGCTTTCAACAATAGCCCTCTGCTTAGCCATGGTTACCAAGATCCACATGCCTTAGCTCCTGATGGGCTTAAGAAAAATGTTCTGTTCCTGATCAAAACCCCCAGCTCCCCACAGAAGGATAGGAAAGTGGAAACAAACCAATTGCAACAGTTCAGTCCAGGGGCTGATTTATTTAGGGAATTTCCTACAGGCATAAGTGTAAAGTTCAGATGGCGTAACAGGCCTTTATCCATCCCAGTTAGAGCACACACCACTGGGGCACAATGATTCAAAACAGCCACCATCGACTTCAGTCTGAAGGGTGGGAAGGGGGATGGTTATGCCAGCAGCCACCCCTCACTAAGGTACTTCGCCTGACCACTCGTTGCTGCGAGCACTGGCTCTGCAGCCCTGGTGGGACACTGCAGTGCACTGTTACTCAGCTCCCTGTGGACTTCCTCGTCATTGGTGTCATGATCCAGTGGGTATCCAACTTCTGCAGCTGTGATACCCCTGCATCTCTTCACCTACACCAAACGAAGTTCTGCACTGGGACAGAGTCACCCAGCGGGCACAGGGTGAGGACATGGTGTTACCAGTGGGACAGGCAGATCTGACATAGGGGAAATGGGTGAGAAGTGCTGACAGGGACATGATCAGGGTACAAAGTAAGCCACATCCCTAGTGCTAGTTTTGGGGGTCACAGGATGTTTGAGAGCATCAGTTTCCCACATCCCCAGGGTTTTCTGCTGACAGAGGCTGTGGGAATCCTCCACCCCATGTTTCCCAGATGTCAGCTGTGATGTGGACACCAGCACTTAGGTGTTTCCAATGTTATGACCCTGAACTCAGTGCCAGGCAAAAGCAGGAGACAACATCCCCAGTGATAAGGAGATGACTCAAAGCAGCTGTGTTGCCCTGAACCCGTCAGCTCCTTTATGGGCCTCCTGAAGTGCTCCTAGGCCCACAGAGGCCAGGGCTGCTCACAAGGGATGGCTGACTGTAAGGGCTGACACCAGGGCATTGCTCAAGGGAGCTGCTTCCAGCTGCTCCATGGACAAGAGACATAGTCAAGCACAGGAGAGGTCACTCTTCCCTCGACATGGGCAAAAACTGAGCAACAGCTGCCTGCAATGGCACCGCTACTCTGCTACTCCCCCACAGCTCCAGTTTAACATCCTCCTCCTCAGCACGGGAGGCCCAGGCACACAGCTGGCTGCTGAACACCTTGTGGCAACACCTCCTAGAAATCCACTGCAGTATCCTGGAGTGAATCCAAGGTACATTTTGCATTTGTCCTTCAAGTTTTGGGAAGGAGGTTGCTTAATTTCCTTAATCTTATGCCAGATCTCAGCTCAGCCTGCAGTCCAGGAGGGCACAGACAGATCAAAATAACAACTTAGCTCTTTCTAGAAGAGCAGGAAATTACTGTTGTTTTGATTTGTGGCATGACTGGACTGCAGTATAGCCTGTGGCATCTGCCTGTTCTCTCAGAGGAGTTATGTGAAGATGTGTCCCTTCACCAGCTGTCCACTGTGTTGTCTACTCCAGCTTCAACACACGACCAGCTGTCAAGGGAAATTTATGAAGACCAATCAGTCATTTACTTCTTTGTTATCCAGGAACATTATTTTTATTCTGTATTGGAGCCCTTCTGACTCCTATGCAAGATAACCAAATGAGACCAGCAGAGAAATTAGGGAACATGATGTAACAGTCCTTTAGGATATGATCTAAAAGTTTTTCTTGCCACAACACTCAAAGAAGCCAAACCACAGGACAAAAACAGCTCAGAGCCCATTGTCTACTTTTCTTATGCTGACAAGATGCTGATGATCTTTACTCCGTGGAAAAACAACTCTAACGAGTCACCCTTCAAACATGCTTTATATACTCCATTTTCCTCATTTTCTGTATTCATTTCCCTAACTATGTCCTAAACAACATCTACTTATGTACCATATTTTACATGGAAGCAATTAGTTTTATAAATTAATCATAACTCACATTTAAATTTACATTGCATTAGCATCCAAATCATCATCGCATTGTCATGGTTATATTATTTATTATGATTTAAGTGCCACCAGTCTGTTTAGGAGGAAAACAACACTTAGAGAGGACCCAGCCATTCCATAACTTACCATACTTTATAGTTCTTACATGCAGCATGGAGCAAAAAAGCCAAACCTTAAAGTATTATTTTCAGACAAGATACTCTTACTTCTGACATCATCTTTACCAGGGTGAATGTGTATACTCCAAGATATAGGCTTGGTAAATCTGGTGCTTCTCAGAGATGACAAAGATTTTTTCAATTATCTGCACAGCTGTCCAAACTTTTGAAATCCTAGTTATGGTAGGAGGGCAAAGGTAGACATGGTTTTCCTGAACAAATTCTCCAACAGGAACTTGAACTACAAACATGCTGTGGTGTCCTGTGCTGGGTAGTCGGTATTGATAATAGCTGGCATCTCTGGCAAAGTAGCTTCTAAAGCCATGGGTAAGAAAATGCACAAACCAAAGGAACCAACATCTACTGTTGGCAGACAGCACCTTATTCTCTTTCCTACCCCATGTAGCTCCAAATACAGCCTTGCCAGGTGCTTCCACGTGAGTTTATTTTAAGGCATCAAAAATGGGGCTGATCTGGTGGCTTTCACTGCTTCTTTCTGCTGCTTTACCAGTTACAAAAGGTCTAAAGAAGTTGGATCAGCCCCTGTCCCCCACCACTCCACCACATGAAAACACAGCTTGTGATGTGCTCTTCACTGCACTTTGGAAACACACCAAGCACTCTGATGCAGGTCCAGCTCATGCACTTGTACCTTTTCCATATATTGTCCCATGGGTCCTGCAGATGCTCCAGTTGAAATTCTGCTTACAGAGAGTAGGCACACAAGATGGACTCATCCCACGGAACAGGAGTCACTTGTCCACCTTCTGCTCTGGCTTCATCTTTTCCATGTGCTATTTCTACCTACAGAAAAACATATCAGAGCTTTAGTATATGCATATAGACCCAGGCACAAGCACTTTTTATCTTTACAGATCAGATGCCTTCTCCACCCAAGTCCCAGCCAGATCCAAAATAAAACGGAAGATGGAACAAAAAAAAAAATGTAGCCTTATGACCTGTATCCCAGCACATAATGAAACAGATACACACCACACACATCAGAGCATTGCCTTGGTCTTCCCAGTAAATCTGTTTAACCGACTGAACCAGAGGCAATGGTGTTTGAATCAGAAGAAGCAAAGGAGCTGAGTTCAGACTCTTTTTCCTTGACTCAAGCCTTCCCCTCTCTACTTTGTCAGGACAAAGCCTTGCACCTGAAATCAACTGGCTGGGGGTGGTTTCCTGCATGCCAAGAGAAGACAGGTATGACAGTGCCCACAACTACTCTCTGCTCAGCACTGCCCTTTCAAAATCCCTCAACAGAGAAAGAGGTTATGTGGCTTGGGGGGAGGGGGGTGGTGCAGAAACCACAACAACCTCTTCCTTTTGTGGTGCTAGATTTGACCTCAGCAGATGATGGCCTGACACTGGATGGCTGGAATTGATGGAATGGATAAAGGGGTGTATTGATCCTTAGGTAGCTTTCAAAAAGTGTTTTCTTCTTTCCTATTCATCAGTACCAGGAAGGCCAAGGTAACTGATGTGTGCCAGGTGGGCTTCCCCCAGTCATGCTTTTTCTTTCTCTCACCTTCATCCTAAGGAAAGCATATTAGATCTTTTTCCCTGCAAAACCAGAAGAAGAAACAAGGGAACTTGGAGCTGAAGCTAAGAGGAATCCCTGTGTCATCAAAAATGTAACAAATCCCACTGCGCATCAGAATTTTTAAAAGAAACTTAGCTAGTATAACAGCAGCCATTTCAGAAATACATGATTGTCTTAAAGAGGGAAAAGAGAACTAAAACTAGAAAATTTAGTTTCTGATATATAGCAGATAGCTGCTACCATACCTCATACAGGGATAAAGAGATAGATCAGAGGCCAAAGAGTGCTCCCTCATGCTCTCTCTGCAGCCCCGAACTCTTAATTCCCAACAGAATTAACCTTCTAAGTGCTCAAATCTCATTTTTTCTGATAAAGTGTTGGCTAGTAAGCAGACCAGATTTTCTACAAATTCAGTATATCTGTTCTCAAAGAAGAACTGTGGTCAGTTGTTTAGATTTATTGAAATATTTTCAGTTCTTCTATCAGTGGGGTAAAATTAATTTAACCAGTTAAATCCATCCCCTCTCTGACCTTTAAATCAAACCTGTCTAATAATTTCTCATGCTCTGTCCAGTTCACACCAGATGTGTAAAACCACACATTACATCTACAAAACAAAAATCCCACTCCACCAAAGTTTTGACTAAATATTCTTGCTGAATGTGTGGAAAATGCTATTGCCACCTGGAACCATATTTTTTTTTCAGGAATATTCAGTTTTGGTGCTATTTTTTCCTGGCATTTCCCAGTCTGGTATCTCTGATTACTAGCGAGCCCAAGTGACCCTATCCAGTGCTCCATTTGTGAAATGATAGAGGTAGGCACACAAAACAGGGATCCCTAATTTTAGTTCAAGTATAGCATTAAATGTAGGTCTCTCATATCCCGGTAAAACAGTCCACCCCCTCCTCTGGCTGTGGTTAATTGAGGTCTCAGATTTCATAAAAAAATTAAACTCTGACCTTCTCCATTTTGAATGAGAACATTGCAGTTGTGAAAAGCCAAAAACCAAAACATTTTCCCAAATCATGTTGTTCTAACAACTCAGAGGTTATGTACAATGCAAACTTATAATGCCTGGGTTTGTTGTTTTGGTTTGTTTGGTTTTTTTTTTTTCCTAAAAATAGTCATAGAATCTGATAGAGTCTTAAAAATGGCTTATGTAAAGCCAGGCTTACAAAACAAGATTTACATGCACCCCAAATCTAAATCCCACATTTATCAAGGGTATCTTCATAATCAAAATCTTTTATTTTAGAATTATTATTATTAAGAAAAGCTGGGTTTTCTTAATCAAAACATACATTTCCTATAAACCTCAGGTCTAATTCCACAGGGCTCCAACCTTTTTGTCACATACACCCCCCTCCCATTTTTTGATTTGGTTACTTTTCCACCATAAATCAAAGAATCAGAGCGCTCTGCTACGGAGGAATGTTCCTGAGCCCACGAGGGCTGGGATACAGCGGTGTGTGGAGAGGCAGGCTATTTGCCTCTTGCCAAGGGGGGACCACCCACAAGCTGGAAGGATGAGATGGGGGCCCAGCCACTATCTGAATGGCTCTGCAGCCACTGGGGGAATGAAGTAAAGCGGATACAAACAACTGAAAATGCTGCCAAAGCATCGGGTTCTGAGTCCTCCGGAGCCTGCGGATGCTGTAATCCTTCATTGTCTGCTGAAATAGCTTCTTGATTTCCCTATATTTTCTGTCATGGTTCACTTCTACTAGCTGGAAAAAAGTTAACACAGCACAGACCAACATGTTACAGCACTTTCGGTAACACAACCCCGATCCCTCACAGAGGAGCTAACGGGTGTGATCCTGGCCTGGGATTTTTCAGAGCTCTCACTTATTCACAGTCCTTTTCTCACTCACACTCCTATCCCAGTGTGCTCTAATCTCCTACTCTGAGAGCTTGCCCATAACACAAAGGAGCTATTGCTCTCTGGGGAACACATTTCCTCAGCACAGAGAGCATCTGCAATCCTATCCAAACTGAAGTGAAGCTGTGCAAAGACACTGAGAGTTCAGAACAAGTGTCCAGCTGGAAGGAGAAGGTGAAATCATTCTGTATCAAATGCACACTTACTTTTCTTGTGCACTAGCTCATCTTTATAGACAAGCCCTGATGTTACTGTAGTGAGTCATCAAAGCAGCTTTATTTATCATTATACTGCCTGATGTTTCAAAAACATGTAAGACCTAAATTTCATCTGGGTGATACTAAATGAGCTGATAGTCCCCCCTAATATGTACGCTTTGATTTGAAATTCTAGAGCATGACTGAGATTCAAAGGAGAAACCGCTTTGTGAACAGGGAGCACTGAGGCTCAACCTCCAGATCATCAGCTGTTATCTAGGTCAGACAATTGTACCCATAGATGTACAGTGTCATGGTGTGAATGGACAATCCTGTGAGCTCTGCAAAGCTCTTTAGCACAGTTGTCCTTGTCCCTCTTATAGCTGTATGTTTTGGACTGATGCATTTGCAAGCTGAAAACTAACAAAACCAGGTCCTGGACTCAGGCTTGTATTTTAGAATTGCTTGGTGCAAGCCATTACAGACTAACTTTTCCCAAAGCAGTCAGCAGATGTGAACAGTCATACACCGCATACCCTATTACAGGCAGTGCTGAATGGTCCCAGTTTGAAGGAAACATATGTGAAAGGTGTCCCATCGCCTGTTTAAAACAAGTTTGAACAAAATGATCAAACTTAGGGTATTTCCACAAGACAGTCTCCTAGTTATGTTTCAGGAAATGCCTAAAAAAACTTTCTGTCTTTATCTTCTATATAAACTCTTCTCTCTTACTAGTGCAAGCTACAGGTAGAGAACACCCATAGATGTTACAGTGATGCTCTGCAGCAAGATGCATTACACAGTGCTTTCAGCAAAAGCTTACCTTTTCCTTCCTTGCTTGGCTACATGCTTATAAACATGTCTGATAATATCATGACCTAGCCCAGTCTAAACAAAGTTCAAACAGCTCTTCAAGCACAATCCTGGCATTACCTACCCCTCCTTACTACCACCAGGTTGTATTGGTCTTTTCTGGCAGTAAGCTAAAAAAAAAAAAAAAAGCAGAGCCACAAACAGCTCACACAATGCCTGTTAAGACCCTAAGAAATCATTAAAACTATCATTCTCCTGAAATGCATGGCAACTTAACTCATCAGTAGAGGAATCAGAGAAGGAAAAGCTTACCAAAATCATGTCAGATTATCAACATCTGCCTTTTGCTACAACCAGAACATTCACTTTTTTTTCCCTTCTCTCTTACTTCCTCTGAGTACAACAAGACTACCCATCCCTGGTTAAAATTTCCCCTAACTTATGTCTCCACTCTTCCAATCCCACTCTAGATTACGGCATCCACAAATCAGGATGTCAGCCTTACTCCCTAAGCTTCCCAGCTCGCTAGCAGAGTGTGTGGCAAACCAACAGTATGTTTTCCCCAAGCTGTGTGGCTATGCACACCCGAGTTGGACCTGCTGTTTCACACTGTCACCAGTATCAGCCTTGATACAAGAATATAAAATGCCACCCTGGAAACTCCATTATGGCACTTATTCTATCTCTGTCAGGTCTATTTGAACACCCCCAGCCATGTAACTTCTCAGCAGAAAGCGGGAAACTGCTCTGGCAGTCTCTGGGCTGCTGGGATTTCCCCTCGGTGCACTCCCCTCGCAGCATGCCTGCCAGTCTGCCAGACTGGCAGACAGTGCCAGTCTGCCAACACTGTCAAACCCACTGCCCAGCCTACCTGCATGAAGTCTACCTCAGCAGATGAGTCATCCCGAAGCAGGAGAGGATTCAATTAACACACATTACTTTCCACAGGCAGGAAAATAATGAGCATAACATACCATAACTTCCCTTGTCCTGTTTCCTACCACTCATCCCAGCACTAGGACTTTTGGAGATTTTTATCACGGTCTGAAGATTCAGGTTTCTCTGGACAGTTTGGAAGATAAATGCACCACGAATGAGAAGGGAGGGTTTTGCCATGTGGGAATGCTGCCCGGGAGAGCAGATTTCATTGCGCAACACAGTGGGAATAGCCTCACTCACACAGTGCTGCTCCTGCACCCAGCCCCTCCTCTGTTCCCTGCCATTTCTGCTGCAGGCATTTTGCTGCCAGTAAGAAGAGATCTGTGCAGACTGGGGAGATGATTAGCACCATCACATGATACCATTTTTTTTTTCTTTCACATTCTGTCTCCAAAGCCAGCAAGACTTAGGGGGTTGCTGACCAGGTTTCCAACTAACGTTAGTTCCTCTTGCCGTTTTGAAGGAGTCCTCTCTGACCTCACAATGACAGCACAGGGCAACCACTCATGGGCACTTGAAGTGCTGACTGTGAAACTTTTGAGGAAGTCTGTGGATATCTTTTTGACTGTGCCTCACTCTAAGTGGTCAAAGCATGGTGATATCCAGCAAAATATTCATACCATTTATAGTGGTGTGATCTCTGTCATGAAAACAGGTCTCTCTGAACTACAAAGTCTGGGGATCTAGAGCCTGCTTGATCTGTGCTACATCTTTTCTGTTTCCCACCAATGTGCCACAGCATCTGGTATTGAGCTCCCCATCCCAGGCACTCTCCTTGTTCAACTGTTTGCTCAGGATGATCAGAGGCGATTCCTGCTGCTCCCCACAACCTGGCAGCTGGCACTGCCCACACCAGGCTGTAGTTCAGTGAGGGACAATGCCTCAGAAGCTGGGGAAGCCCAGAGCCTGCTGTGTGCAGACACCCCGAGAGCCTGGCAGCCTCTCCTGTGAATGCCGGATTCACCAACCTCCACTCAGTGACATGCCCAGATTGTGTCAGATGACTCAGACTCAGTTTTATCACTGGGGAAGATGTAAGGATAAAAAACTCCACACACTGACTTACAAGAGTACAGTAATGGAGTGGAACTATTGGAGGATAAAACCCAGAAGAGGCTACCAAGACTCTGGTCAGCCACCATTTGAGTGCTGATTTACTGCTCTGCTTAAAGCTCAGTTGTCCTACAGGGATACTGAACAAACTTCTCTCTTTTTCCAGCTGTTGAAGGCCACCATTTCTCTCATTTTTCAACCCCAGACAGGAGAATGGGGCATCCCACCTGCCTCTTGTTCCCTCAGACAAGTTTGGAAGATACTAGTTTTGAAAGAACCCACACCACCTCCTCTAGGCATAAGACATACATACTTTTCAATATTTTAACTGAGGCTGCCTTCCACAGTTTACAGTCTCCTTCAAGTATAATACATCATGAGCAACCATCACCACACACAATTTCTTTTTAAGCTCTATACAGAATGTAAATATACCATAGAAACTCCAGTAAAGTTCACAATTAAGCTATGGTGCAACTGACCTTTCTTCTTCCCTGTTCCTCTACCCCAAGGCAATGGCCACAGCTGTTTGTGGAGTTTTCTTCTTCTTAGAAAAGTCCTAGAGGTAAGGCACATTCACACCCAAGGAAAAGCTTGACCAACACTAGTTGGTCATGCTTACTGTACATCATGGTAAACTGGATTCAGTTCAGTGGTAAACTGGATTCAAACCATCATGGATTAGTCACTATCATTCCCTTCGACATCCTTGTATCCTATGGATGCAAAACTGCATCCATACTTCAGCCCTTGATTGATAACTGTAAATACATAAGAAAGGTTGCCATATTTATAACCTTATGCCAGTGTGGTGTACCATCATGGAGACAGAGATACTCCACTAAAATGGCTCTGTTTGATCCACAGACACCCATTTTTAATTAGTTTGCAAAAACAGATAAATTGTTTCCATATTCTCCATTTTATGTTTCAATTCCTTCCCCTTCCCCCTTTTACTGTGCTGCTTGTGCTCCACAAAACATTCCCTCATTGCTCTCACATCCCAGCAGAAAAGAATATGCAATGACATTTTGTAAAAGGAGCTACATAACAGTTAGTTGGTCCCATAATTATGTCAAGTGCCATCTACCTTGCTCCCTGCAGCACCTCATGATGCTCCAAATGCCCTGGATGGGGAGGAATAGAGGCTTCCTGGAAGGAGGAGCTGCCATTCCAGGCTCTGGAGTTATTTCCAAGTGAGCTTACAGATGGGGATGGCTCCCAGGGGCTTTGATGGGAAAAGCAGGTGCTTTTTAGGGATTTGCTTTTCAGCAGAAGTATGCAGAAAGCAAACCATTGTCACACACACACAACTGTCAAATTAAAATGAGTTTGCAACAAACTCCCCAGCCACTTGTAAAGGCAGCCTGTTTTCAGAGATAGAGCTCCTGGGAGCATTGAAGAAAATCAGCAAAAATTACAGAAATGTGTGAGGCAATCAAGAAAGCACTGGGAGAATATCAGCATCATTTTTATTGAATAAAGCCAGCAGACGCCAAGTTCACAGAAAGGAAAAGGAGAGCCTTCTTCAAGCAACATTCACTTCAGCTATGGGAATAGTTGCCATAAAGTGTTATGGATGTTAAAATGTATACAGATTTTAAAAGTGATGGAATAATTACTGCAAGAAAAACACATCCAGGGTTATTACACACATAGATACCGAGTCTGATGCAGATCTCAGAATCAAAATTGCTGGAGGCAGGGACAGCATTTTGGAAAAGTATCATTACATGCTTGCCTGGAGCTAATAATTTCCTTAGGGCACCTTTGTCATCCTGCGATAGGGATGGGCTCTGAGTGTAGATGTACCTCTTGTCCTGGTATGGTACAGCATTTCTTAGGCTTTGGGGGAAGGAGACAGCAGGAAGGGAGAGAATGGCATGGGGTGCTGGGCACGAGAGGAAGATGTGCCCATCCAGCCAATACCAGCAGCTCTGTGTCCTGAGTAGGCATCAGTGATCGACAGTGTGGAAAGATGACCACGGGCAATAAAAGAGGCAGATAAGTTTCTGGCGGTCCCAATAAGGGTTTGCAGCAAGTCCCAGCTCTTCCTGCCGTGGGTCAAAGTCTGCGTTAACCTGCGCTTAGCGCTCAGCAGCTCTGATTGAACCATGACCTTTTCTGAGAGGGGGGACTCGTGCTTGGGATGCAGATGCTCATGAAGAACAGGACCCAGCAGATCCTACGGGTCAACGCGAGACTTGGGCAATGCCTCCCAGCTCACCCTCAGCCCCACACCTTATCACGCCCACCCTCGGCTCTCCCACCGTCTTCTCACCGTACCCCAATCCTGGATGCTCCCACACCATTCCCCCTCCGTAGCAGCCTCCCCGCACCCGACCCGCCTTTCCCGCAGAGGGGGGTCCGGAGCCAGGCTGACTTCTGCCGGGCTGCCCGGTCAGCGGGAGCTCCCGACAGCCCCCAGAGCTGGGCGGCCACCGCCACCTAGGGACCCGGCGGCAGAAGGCTGCGGCACCCAGCTCCTCCCGCCGCCGGCAGATCACCCTCGTGGGCCCGCGGGCGCCGCCAGGGCGGGCCGAGAGGCAAGCGGGGAAGCGGCGTGTTGGAGAGCCCCTGAGCACCCGCCGCCGCCTGCCACCCACTCCTGCTCCCTCTGCTTAGGAGGGAGATGTAGCCTTCCTCGCGCCAACATCCGCCTGTGTCCTCGAGTCATCTCTGTGGAGGATCAGGGCTTGGAAGGGACCTCTGGAGACCATCTAGTCCAAACCCCTGCCAAAGCACTGTCACCTACAGCAGATTGCACAGAATCTCTCCAAAGGAGACTCTACAACCTCTCTGGGCAGCCTGGCCCAGTGCTCTGCCAACTTCACAGTGAAGAAGCTTAAGTTCAGACAGAACCACAGAATCACAGAATGTCAGAAGGTGGAAGGGACCTCGAAAGATCATCTAGTCCAACCACCCTGTCTGAGCAGGATCAACTAGATGCCCCTTGTCCTATCACTGGTCATCACTGAGAAGAGCCTGGCTCCATCGTCCTGACACTCACCCTTTACATATTTATAAACATTAATGAGATCACCCCTCAGTCTCCTCTTCTCCAAGCTGAAGAGACCCTGCTCCCTCAGCCTGTCCTCATAAAGAAGGTGAAAGGCTCTGGTTTAGCCAAGAAAATAAACAGCATTCAGATCTTGACCTCTCAGGTTCTAGAGTGTTGCAAGTAATTTTACTTTAAGAGAGTAATACATAAAAATGCATGTGTGCCATAGGGAGGCACTGAGGCAAGACCTGAAACGTGTGTGAAATGCGCTACTTGTGAAGGGCAGAAGAAACGGTAGCCCCCAAGGGGTGGCCAGTTCACAGGCAGTGATTGAGAGGTGCTGACCATCTCACCGCATTCCTGACACTGGCTACAGTTACCCAGCCAGCACCAGCGGTTTTCCCTACTGACTATGGGGGAGCACCAGTGCGTGACACACTGAGAGGAAAGATGTGGAGGTGGAAGGAAAAAGCAAATTGGTGTCTGGTAGCTATGGAAATCAGTATCCTCCATTTTCACCCATTCCATTCTCTGCATCCACCTCCTCCTGCCAGTGCAGCTATTGCAGCTCCCTCCTACTGCCAGTCTGGGCAGGTCCTGTGTGAGAGGACACATCCAGTTTTCCAGCCCTCACTTTAGAAGGCCCAGAAAGCAGAGTTGTTCTTCACAGTATTGATGATGAAGAAGGGGGAAGATGGCAAACAGCATGACATACATGGCTGGACATCTGAGTCACGACAGGTGGAGTGGCAAAGACAACTGTGCAACACACAAGCCAGTACCCCACAACCTCCAGCACAGTAGGGCAATCCCAGTGCTGTGTCCAGAACCCACGCTGACCATTATGCTCTCCTCTGGGGCTGTCAGACAGGCCAGACCTGCTTCTTCTACCTCACAGATCAATGCTGTTCAACACTGGAACAGCAAGTATGGACCTGGAGGCCTCAATTCTCCAGCCACCACAGCCCTCTCCCCAGCAGGCATGGAAAGCTGGATGGGTACTACCAGCTACAAACATGGCACAGGCAAACTGAGCAGTCCACACCTTCCTTCCAGTTGGCTCTTACCTCCAACAGACTTGTTTGGTCAACGACAGATTTTTTGTCCTGTCATGTGCATTGTCAGATTGCTCTGGACCATGTCTTGTGAAAAAAAAAAAAAACCCAAACCAAACCATGAAGGCTTGCAGAAGTACAGTGCTTATTCAAGAAATGCACAGCTCTACCACAGACCCAATTGCCTTGACACAATACAGGCACTAGAAGTCTTCAGCAGTTCAAGAAAGACTGAACAAATAAACAGAAGATGAATCCAACAGCTGTTAAATACAAATATGATAACTCAGGTTTAGGAAGTCCCCAAGCTGTGCATCACTGGCTGCAAGGGATGTATCACTACCTGCTGCTCCTCCTCTTTTCCAGGATCCAGCACCTGCCACTGCTGGAAGCAGGAGCCATGCTAGCACACATTGGCATGTCCGTGCTCAGCCTCTCCTATACAGAAAAGTATATGAAACATTGCTAACATAGCCATGCCGTGCCTTGCCTGTGGCCACCTTCTCTGTGTTATTCCCATAGTGTGAGGTCATTTTGGCTAGTGCTGCTCCTGCTTGAACTGGCAGCATGGGCAGTGCAGACACATGTTCTCTTGTCCACCTTGTTCTCTCTTGATCCCACCACACACACAGTTTCAAGCTATCACAAACCCACTCCTCAAAAATGGATGTGGGCACTTAAAATAGTACCTATATATTGGAATATCGCCCCCTCCTTTTTGCTCGCAAATACCAGTCCCCCAAACAACAAAGGTCCTTCTCAGCAAACAGTCCCACAGTTGTGCAGCCACCCTGGGGTGATGGAGAACCACAGGCTGTCTCTCACGTACCTCTCCTCATACACAGCCTCAGCCAATTCATATCTCCTCCCTAGGATAAGAGTAATGTTGATAACACACTAATACTTCTGTTGCTGCCAGTTAGACAGTGGGTTTGTGTACCACCAAACAGGTGAGCATCAGGAATGATCAAAAGTGCAGAACTGTCTTCAAAAGATGAAAAGGAAGAAAAAGAAAAATGAGGGGAGGGGAGTGGGTGTGGGGTTGGGGTCAGGAAGGAAAATAGAAAACCATGAGCTTCTGGCAGGTTGCTTAAAAGTAATATTGAGAAGGAAACCTAAACTCAGCAAGAGTTCCTGGAATGTTGTCATCATTTCACAGCCCAGAAAATCATCTGGTTTCCTAATCCTTGGGGAAGAGGAAGACTCCTAAAAGGTTTTTGTTTTTCTGTTTCGCCTGTGATTGAACCCAGATATGCCACTTTCTGCCTTTTGCTTGTGCCAGCACGTGTCACATGCACTGAATAGACACCTGACCCTGGTTTGGTAGAAGTAGTATTATTTGGTTATTATTGATGGTTCAACTGCAGAATTCATTACTTCTGAGTTTCCCTAGACTCCCCACTAAAACCTCACCATATATGGGAACAGATCACCTGGATACCAAGTCCACATAATTCCTCCTGCTGCCCACTGAACAAGCTGCTTCCCCTGATGAGCTTTCACAACCCTCATGAACTCATGGAGTCATTAGAGGATTCTGTTCATGTTTATCTCAGTTGATAGCACTTAGAGAGGAGTCCTGCAAATGGCCTTCTCAGATGCTACACAATGAAGTTTTGCTTTACTTACAAGTCCTGTTGGTTATGTTTTAGAATCAGGAAACTGCCTAGCCACCACAGGTTAACAGGAGCAAGTAGAACTAGAAGTTGGGAGGGCAGGAGGAACACAACACATGACAAAACAAATCCAAAGCTTGATGTGGGAATGTAAAGCTGGTAAGCAGGACACATCATGGAGTTAGTCAGACTTTACAGAAATAGCAGCAGCTGGAGAAGCTCCTGGTGGGAAGAATACAGTTTTGATAGTGCTGTCACAAAGTTTAGGTTTGGTTAGTAGCCTGTGGTTTCATGCAGGGATAATAATCACATCTCAGACTATACTAAAAAATTTAAAGAGGCCATTCTGTTAGTAAGGAATTTGATTTGCTCAGTCAAAAACAAAATTAAAAGCATTTTTTTTAAGAGAACATGATAGGTGTTAGGACTTTCATCAAGTAAGTTCTGTGAAGAGAGAGGCTGTTTAATCATTTCTATGAAGTCAGACTTTAGGAGGATCCAAGAGGATAAAGAACATAGAAAAGACTCTTAAGAGAACCTGCTTGAGCTAAGAGGCAAGATAAAGGTCATTTGGCCTTTTGGACAGAAAACAGATCACTGGCTTCAGACAGATGCCACAAAGTCTAGGTTTTAAAAAAATCATGAACCTACATGAAATTTCAAAAGGAGGATGCAAGGAGCTATCTGCAAAGTGCAGTCAGAAAGAGTCTGCAAGAAGCAAGAGTGAAAGAGTGTACAAGGTGTTAAAGAAAACAGAGACTGACGTGACTTCTAATGTCTCCTTTGGACTCAGTAAAGGGAAAATCATATTGAAAAAAATAAAAAAATAAGGAGACCAAAGTTGAAGATACAGCCCAAGCAAAATGATTCAGAGTGAAATAAAGCTTCTCTTTGGGAATGAGTAAAGACACATCTTCCTCCAGTGGTGGGGGTATCATGTGTAGACAATTCCCAAATATTTACTGGTTGAGCAGTGATTAATGTATGCTCTGATATTGTAGTAAAACATCTGGAAGGAAAATCTAAACTTATTAAGAACAGGTGGATGAGAACCAGGTCAGACTTTCCTATTGTTCCTATTTGTAAGCTAGATGTAAATATAAACTTGGAAAGACAGTTTGAGTTGTTTTGGGAAATTGCATCTCAGACTCAACATGTCAGACAATAGGCTTCATCAAAAGAAACTGGACAGCTAAAAAACTGTAAGAATTTGAAAATGTTGTTCCCTTGGCAGTGGAACTCTGATTCCTACAGATCTGCTTCCTACAGCCACTTGATGAGGACCCCCACCCTCCCCCAAACCCTCAGCACCACCACCCCATGCCCACCCCACATCATCATAACAGCTATACACTGATTTGGGATCATTATTCTCTTGATCCTGAACCAGACTTGTTACGTAATGCAATTGTTGAGCACAATTGTTGTGCCAAGAACAACAGCTGTGTTTTCTTCACCTGGCACCAGTACAGTGGCAGTGCCCAGTTATGGGGCTCAGGTTGGTTTTTAGGAGTTTAAATGCTTTGGAAAATAGCATGCCATTCAGCCTATCCAGTGAAGCATTACATTTCTATAATTTAATCATCCTGCAATAAACTGTCAAAATTCCTAAAAAATACTCTTTAAAATGCTGAAAAGTCAAATTTGGCACCAGTAAATGGAAAGAAAACTTGAAAACATGCTGAGGTGTTATTTAATAGAAAGTTTATAACAGGGGTGTGAATATGTAAATGACAACATTAAAACCAGACACACTGGGAAATCCTAGGAGCACCATGAGAAAATCAATTAGAAGTGTGTGATGTTGAAGAAGTCACCTGAGCTAACACCTTTGTATCTGGGGACTTCTGTGAAGGCAAGGAGCCTCTCAGCACAGCCCTCTCCCTCTGGTCCTCTGCAGCTACCACGCTCTCATAAAAACCCTCACCATCACCATCACCATGCAGATGAAGTGCTGCCACAGCATCTTCCTAACAGGGACCGTATTCAAAAGGTGGAGAAGGAATTAGCCAAGATGCCAACTGATCATTTCATCTCATGTTGAAGGTAGCTTTACTCCCTTGAGCAGAAGGATCTCAGAATCTCAGCAGAAGGATCAGCAGAAGCCCACCCCAACACCTTCAGGAAGTAAAGGCCACAGAAACCAGTTTGGCTACTCACTGCATTGCTCAGGTCACACCTTTCCCACCATGATCTTGGTGACAAACTCAGTCCCATGCACCTGAGTCAGAAGTCATGTAACCTTTTCTTAGCAAGGCAGGGAGCTCATCTAACACCTTTTTTTTTCATGGGGAAGGGGGGCTAAATGATAAAATGCCCACAGATCAGATCTGTGTTTAGTGCCTGCCAACAATTGCATGTGTTGCTGATGGTTTGCAAGCATTTCTCCTCTAAAAGGGTGATGAGGAATGTCTTTGTTCACAGAAAAGAACAGGGGAAGATAGTTTGTACAAGGGCATTTTTTCCCAGAGCATTTTCTCTAACAGCAAAACTCTTCCCAAACCCTCCATCTTCTGCCCAGAGGCCGCACAGGCAACCCCCCATAAGCTGATGGAGTGGTATGTATGCAAATGTATGCAGTGTTGGAAGGACAAAGGCAGAATGACAGCTGGAAATGTCCTTTATTCAATCCTTTCTCACCCTCTTGAGCTCACAGCTTGGAGGCAGGAAGGGGAAGGTGATGGCAGGTGAATGCTCCCCATGCACAACACCCACTGGGTGCTATGGCAGGTAGCCAGCTGGAAAACCAAAACCGATCTCTATATAACTTACTCATAAAGTCAACAGCTTAAACCAGACTGTTACTGTTTGTGCAAATATTGCTCAGACTCATGTTTATGCAAAGCACAAGATGCAGATCTATGAAAGCTGACAAATCCCAGGCAAAGAGCTCTCCAAATTAACCACAGTTTCTAATGCGATAAGTGGAATTTCCAATAGTGGCATCAATAGCCCAGGAAAACAAGTAACTGTTGTAGACCATTTTCCTTACTGAGGAAGGTGTGTGGCAGATAACGTTGCCTGACTTTTTTGTTTTAAACTAGAATACATACATTATACATTATACATTATGTATGTTATAACATATATAATAATGTAATATATATTAGAATATATATATGTTCGGGAAAAAGTCGGTTTAAGTGTCTTTCATTTCCTGATGGAACAGAAAGCTCTCTCCTCACCTGTGGCTGACAAGATGAGGTAACTAATTAGCAAAAGGATAACCATGAGGAGCCTGCAAAAGAGGTGGGACATGGAAGTGCACTTACTGTGGCAGCTCAGAGACTCACTGCAGCCAGCACTACAGTCACTGATGGTGCCTGAAGATAGCAGGTTTTAGGAAAGATGACTAATATAGCTAATCCAACTAAATTCCTACTCTTGGTTTGTCCCACCCACAGCACGCACAATTAAACCACTTGGGACTCCTTAGCTTGTAGCTTATACGTCAAGACTATTTTAAAATAAACCATTAGTTTTTCCATGCTACCAGTCATCTTGAATGTTGCTCCACCATCAGCCAAGTTTCAAGCACTATGTCTGCCATCCAAGCTCTCCCCCATCCATCCCAGTCAGAGCACACACTGCTGGGGCACTTCTCAATAGCCAGAAGTGCCAGGCTACAGCAATTCAAAACAGCCACCACCTACTCCAGTCTGCAGTGTGGGAAGGGGGATGGTCATGCCAGCAGCCACCCCTCACTAAGGTCCTTCACTTCACTACTCCTTGCTGCAAGCACTGGCTCTGCAGCCCTGGTGGGACACTGCTGTGTGCTGTTACTCAGCTCACCATGGACTTCCTCACCATTGATGGTATACTCCTTGGTGCTGCTTTCAGGAGCAAAAGGTGTCACCGTATCCATGTACACAAAGGCAGGTACATCCCCATCCCAGGCTAGAGATAAGGTGGATGTTAAAGTTTAGCACTTTGTGCTGGCAAAAAAAGAGCTCCCACCAAAAAACTATGTCCCCAAGTCCTTCCAGGGGTTTGATATCAGTTCAGTGCTTTACAAAATGTCCTAAAGCTACTACTAGAATGGAACAAACATTGAGAAAAGATGTACTGAAGTGTAGTTTATTCCATATAAATTCAAAGGAGATTCTGCCATTCGTTACAAAATCATACAATGGGTCTCGGGGCTGTACTCTAAGATATAGGCAGGGTAAATCTGGTGCTTCTCAAAGATAACAAAGATAGAAGGGTCTTTCAGGTCATCCACGCAGCTGTCATACAGTCTGTTTGAATTGCCAGGTCTGGGTGGGGGGCGAAGGTATTCAGGGTTTCCCTGAACAAAGTCTCCAACAAGAACGCGAGCTACAAACATGCTGTAACGACCACTGCGAGAGGGACAGTAGTCATGAGAATAGCTGGCATCTCTGGCAAAGTAGCTTCCTAGGGACCAGAAAAAGCCACAGGTAAGACAATTCATCAACCAAGGAACAAATATCTGCCATCAGCACTTTGTCAGCCAGCAATTCAACAACCCCAGGTAGCTCTGCACACATCCCTGCCAGGTGTCTCCACAACAGCTTATTTTAAAGCACCAACAAACTCTAGCTACAATTCACCATCAAGCTCCCGGGCCCATCTGTCCAAGAGCTTTGCTGAAGAGCAGTACGTGAGGCAAAAAGGTGTGGGTTTAGCCCCACCTGAAAGGGGATCACTCCTGATGCTGCCTTCAGTGATGCAGATGCACATGAGTAGGATTGTTGGGACCTAAGGGACAGTCACACCTGTAAAACACCTTGCACCTTCCCACCAGCCTGGCCAGGGTCTGCAGCCTGTACTGCTGTGGACCCTCAAATCACACTTTTGCACTTGTACCTTTTCCATACATTGTCCCATGAGTCCCACAGATCCTCCAGTCAAAGTTCTGCTCACAGATGGCAGGCATGTGGGACGGACTTGTCCCATGGAACAGGAGTCGCTCATCCACACAGTTTGATTTACTGAGCTTCTTCATCTGTGTCTTTTGCCTGGGAACACACACAAAAAAAAAATCCCAACCCTGGTTCAAATGAGGTGAGTTTCCCAACTTGATTCCTCCTACTTTTGGGTCATAAAGGAACAGGGACAGAGACTGCTCAGTGGGGTTACAGGCTGCTTTTCACTTCTGCCGGTACCCTGCTGCGCAGCCATCTCCTTCCAGCAAAACCAAACATTCTCAGCATTGCTGTGGACTGTGTCATCCACAACTTCACACCACATGAGAGAGTAAAGTGACAAACATCTCTCAACTGGGATTTGGTCAGTTCCACATTATGTAAATCCTAAATGCGTAAATATGGTTATAAAACTGAGCTGTAAGAAGCCACAGTGAAGATTGCATAATCTCTGCCCCTATCTGTACCACATAAAATGTGGAAGAGACCAAGAAATAAAAAGAATACATTTCAGATACCACAGCTCAGTCATGGTGAAATAAAATAACTTTCTTTTCTTTCTCTTTTAATATCACTACAGAGAACCCCACATACAACCTGGTATGTGAGAGCACAGAGACAGCACCAACAACCTCAATACAGAGAAAGGAGCCCCAGCCTCTCCCAGGGCTGCCCTAGAGGAGCCTCAGCCACAGGGACAAGGGAGACACACAATGCCATGAGTAATGGAACACTGGAGCAGCTCACAGACAGAAGCAGAGTAACACCTATGACAGTGTGGGACTCATTATGGGATAGCAGAGAAGAGCTTTAAGGGACTGCACAGGACTTGGAGTGGGATGCTTAGCAGGGGAACTTTGGGTGACAGCAGGGAAGGAGCAAGATAGTCTGACGAGGAACAAACAAGGAAGAATAGATGGATAATGGGGTAAAAAGGACTGGAGTATAAACAGGCAACTGGCTGGTCAGTAGGCTTGTCTAGCCATACCCTGTGCCCAGTAAATGCAGGCTGCCCCATCTTCTCATTAAATTCAATTTTTAACTCTCACCTGGGTGATGGACTCTCCAAATCTGTGTGCAGGTCTGTGTATGAGGGTCTGAGTGTAGCAACTGGAGATAGACCTTGGATCACAGGAACTTCATGTCTCACAGCACCTCGGATCACAGGTACTTTACATCTCACAGCACCAGCGACTACAGCAAGTGAGGGGGTGTGGGAACACCAGCCAATATTAAGCAGGACATTCAGTGAGGAGGGTACCTGGCCTGGGAGTCAGGTACCGGAGCAGTCATGAGTCTGGGCCAGATGCTGAAGAGACAGTGTCTGAGCTTCCTTACCAGAGAGACCAGGAGGAAGTCTATCCCAACCACTGAAGGCACCATGAAGTCTATTGACATCCACGTGTGTCTATGCATAAGGTAACTAGAATTAGGCTGAGTGTGTAAGACCAGCTCCAGGAGGGTGCTGTACATACATGTGTGTTCTAATAACAAGCTTTCACAGAGTCACAGCATGGTCTGGGTTGGAAGGGACCCTGAGGATCATCGAGTTCCTGCCTGTGGCAGGAACTCGATGATCCTCCAGGCCTCCATCAACCTCCAGGCCTGGATCTAGACAAGGTTGCTCAAGGCCCTGTCCAACCTGGCCTTGAACACCTCCAGGGATGGGGCATCCACTACCTCTCTGGGCAGCCTGTTCCAGCACCTCACCACTCTCTCCATAAAAAACTTCCCCCTGGTCTCTAACCTAGACCTTACCTCCTCTAGCTTTCATCCCAATCAGACAGAGGAAGGGAACAGGATGAGGCCATTGGAGCCGTTTAGAACTCTACGAGTGCTGTGTCATCCCGTCTTTGTTGGATTATGTGTCCAGCTCGTGAACATGTGTGTGTTCACGTGTTTTGTGTGTATGTGAGTGCTTATGCCTGTTCACCTACTGGGAACATGTGCTGAACCTCGCTACCAGCTGCCCCAGGCACACAGATACATTTCAGTCTCATCTCTGCTGGGCTGCTGGATTTGGCAACTCCTAAGGCAGACTGTGGAGGACAATAAATCAGAAAACACCAGCCTTCAGCTACCATAAAGGTAATGAAATAAAATAGATACAAACCACTGAAAAACCTGCCAAAGTGCAGGATTCTGAATCCTCTGCAGTTGGTGGATGCAGTAATTTTTCATTGTCTTCTCAAACAGAGTCTTAATGTTTCCATATTCATGGGAAGCACAGCTGAGCTGAACCAACTGAAAATTTTAAAAACACAAAAATCAAGTATTACTGATGGTAACAACTCCCAGTCCTTCCAAAAGACTCATCAATCTCTTCACATCAGAGGAAGAAACCCTGCCATTAAAATCACAAGCTTCTTCTGTCTTTCCAGTTAACCATCCTCTCCCTACCTTCACCCTCACTCCCCATATTGAACCACAGGCACTGACTAAGGGAGATGAATGCTATTCCACAGGAGCTTCCTTTCATGGACACACCTCCACATCTAGGTAACCTAAAGATTAAAAGCAGAGCAGTATTCAGGCTGCAGTAGAACTATCAGTTTCACCTTAATTGGGCACCCAGCTCCTTCTAGCTCCTTCTCTACAGGGCTACAGAGGAAATATTATGACACCCCTTTATGATGCAACTCATTCAGTTTATCAAAGGACAAGGTGCCTTGGGAGAATGCAAACGACAGGACAGACCAGTAATTGCCAAAAGGGCTGTGGTGGTCTGACCCTGGCTGGGGGCCAAATGACCATCAAAGTCACTCCCCTTTTAAGCTGGACAGGGGAGAAAATATCTATTGAGAGGCTTTGGAGTTGAGATAAGGACAGGGAGTGATCATTCTGCAATTGGTGTCATGGGCAAAACAGACTCAACACAGAAGAAAGGCAAGAAAACTCTATAACTTATTACACTACACACACACAGAAACCAGAGTCAGATAATGAGAAGTACAAACAGCTCTTAAAACACCACCCCCTACCCCTCCCTTCTTTGCAGACTTACCTTTATTCATGATTTCTCCTCCCTAGAATGGCACGAGGGGGGAAAAGTGGTGAGGGGNGAGACCCAGCTCCCTCAGCCTGTCCTCATAGGAAGATGTTCCACTCCCTTAATCATCTTGGTGGCCCTGTGCTGGATTCTCTCAAGGAATTGTATGTCCTTCTGGAACTGAGGGGCCCAGAACTCGACACAATATTCCAGGTGATGTCTCACCAGGGCAGAGTAGAGGGGAAGAAGGACCTTTCTTAACATACCAGCCACCCCCCTTCTAATACACCCCAGGATACCATTGGCCGTCTTGGCCACCAGGGCACATTGCTGGCTCATGGTCATCCTGCTGTCCACCAGGACCCCCAGGTCCCTCTCACCTGCACTGCTCTCCAACAGGCCAGTCCCCAACCTATACTGGTACCTGGGGTTGTTCCTCCCTAGATGCAATACCCTACACTTGCCCTTGTTAAATCTCATTCAATGTCTCCCTGCTCAGCTCTCCAGCTTGTCTCAATCCTGTTGAATGGCAGCACAAACTTCTGGTGTGTCAGCCACGCCTCCCAGTTTTATACTGTCAGCAAACTTCCATCTTTGGTGAGTTTCTTACGAGTTTTCTTCCCTCTTGGGTGTGTATTTCTCACACTCTTCCCCTGTGCCAGCTTGGGGTCCCAGCCATTTGAGACAGTCTTCCACAAACTTCTACCACGTGAGCATTTCCCACAGGGCTTCATCTCTTCACCAACTGCCCCAGCATAGGTACAGTCATAAAATCATAGAATGTCTGGCAGTCCCAGACAGCTCCAGATTGGTCCTCCATGGAGTCACAAGCCCCCCAGAAAACCTGCTCTGACATGGGTCTCCAACTCTTTCCCTCTCTCCACGTGCTGCCAGGGTCTTGCTCCAAAGCAGGTCACAGCATCTTCCACATCTCTGCACTTGCTTTATGATACCTCTCCACAGGCTGCAAGTGGGGTCTCTTTATCCTCCATGGGCTGCAGGTGGACACCCACTTCACCATGGTATTCTCCACAGGGTACAGAGAATCTTCGCTCAGCACCTCCTCCCCAGCTTCTTCCTTGCCCTTGGTGTCTGCAAAGTTCCTTACATCTTCTCACTCCCTTCTCCGGTGGCAAAATGCACCTGTTTGAATTTTTCTTTCTCTAAAATTGATTCACAGTGGCACTGATTCACTCGGACTTGGCAGTGGCAGAGTTCAGCCTTGAAAACCCAGCTGGTATTTACTCTATTGAACCTCAGAGAAGCTTTTAGCTGCTTCTTAAAGAAGCCACCCCTGCAGCCTCCTTACACACACACCTTGCCTTGCAAAAGCACTACAGAAGGGCCCTTCTTAGCTTACATGGTATGTACAGAGGATCTCAGAGAGACTCCCAGGAGACATGAGTCTACTCTAAATATGAAAGTGACAGCCTTGTTTCACTTCATAGTTATCTACTTTATAAGACATGTTTAAAGCTGGGAACATCTCAAGTGCCTTGGGTCAGGTTCTCTGAGAAGTCAGTGCAGGACTCAGTTCTCCTTACCCACTGGAGAGCTGGAAAGACCCACCTTGAACCCAATATCAGGTAATGCGGATTTGTCCCAGTGTGGAGGACAGTGAGAACACGATAGAGACACATTTTGGCTGCAGAAAAACAAAAGGAGCAAGTCAGTCCATGATACTCCTAACCAAAGCCCCTTTCTGGAGGATCCAGCTGCTCTGTGGCAGTTTGTGGGTATCCCTGGATTTTTATTTTGGTTTTACTTTCCACATAACCATTGACCCTTTCTCCAGTTCAGATTTCCACATGCATCCTAGTGGCACTGATGCATCTCCTGGCAGGTCAGGACACTGTTTGAAGAGCTTCCATTGTGAAATAATGCATTCCTAGCCAGGTGGTTTACATGGCTGCTGTAGCCCTCCCCTGCTTGAGCCTCTAGGAAACTGGAGTGTGAGCCCTCCCCTAGCAATAATGTCCTCCTGTCACCCGTGTTGTAACTAGTCAATGGAAGCCTTAGCATCCATCCAGGAGCTACAGTTTCTTTGTGAATCAACCCACCCTTGGTTCAATCAACGCTTAAATTGGGTTCTTAAGTTGGACTTTTGGGTTCTGATGCAGTTGATGAGTTTCTGAAGCAAAGGTGGCTCTTTTAAGCAGTGATATAACTGAGTTTTAGAGTATATGTGATCAAATTCAATCAAACTGAACTTCCTTTAAAAAAGTCCTAAGATAGGGTATCCCTAATAAATGCACCCAGTTCACTTATTTAGAGGGATTTGCTTCTGTGTTTTATTTTATCCTCATATTTCCATGGGACAGCATCTACCTGCTCCATAGTTCTTGGGACTGTCAGTTCCTTGCTCCTACTCTGTGCACAGTTTATTTAGTATTTTTGGGCATAAATCAAGGAATGAAAATTCCTGGAACAGTTATGTCATCCCTAGGTAGCCTTTCTCTTGCAGAGAGAAAAAAATCTACCTAAGAGTTTCTCACAGCTGCCAGGGAGTGCCACCACACACACCCCCAGCACACTACACACAAGTGTTGCATAATTTGCAATTACCATCACTTCAGAATTTGCTATTAAACCAGTTAGCAAAAGGTATCTAAAAATTAATTTCAGAAATCAAAAATTGAATTCTAGACAGGTAAGAGGAACTTATTTGGAGAAAGGTGCTATCATCTAAAGACAATATTAAATAAAGAATGTATATTACCTTCTGTCTTGTCCACCTAGAGAGTTCAGAAATTTTGGCCGTCGAACAACTTTTCTTTCAGTATTATACCTCAAATTTGTCTGGACCATGTCTTATAAGAAAAAAAATACCAACAATGTCTCAATATTTATATAATTTATTGTCCAGGGACACACATGTATGTGTTTAGAAAAAAATGTAAAAAAGAAGTAGCACTGAATACCACTTGATGGTGCTTTCGCTACCACACCAACCCCACACCATACTTCGAAAACATTCCCACTTCATAGACTTAAGGAATCATAGAATGCATTAAACTAGAAGGGCCTTTAAAGGCCATCTAGTCCAGCCCCCTGTGGTAAGTGGGGACACCTTTAACTAATCAGGTTGCGCAGAGATTCACCAAGCCTGACCTTGGATGTCTCCAGGGATGGGGACTCCCACCACCTCTCAGGCAATCTGTTCCTCACCACCCTCATAGTAAGCACTTCTTCATAGTGTATAATCTAAACCTACTCTGGTCTAGTTTAAACCTCTGCCCCACATCCTATCGCTACATGCCCTTACTCACAGTCCCTCCCCAGCTTTCCTGTCAGCTCCTTCAAGTACTGGAAGGCTGTTATGAGACCAGGGCAAGAGCTTAGGCAGAACTAGCCCAACTCTCTCCGCCTGTCTTCATAAGAGAGGTGCTCCAGCCCTATATCATCCTCATGGTCCTCCTCCTCTGGAATCACTCCAAGAGGTCCATGACCTTCTTGTGCTAAGGGCTCCAGAGCTGGATGAAATGCCGCAGGTGAGATCGCATTAGAACAGAGTAGAGGGGCAGAATCACCTCTCTCAATATGCTGGCTACACTTCTCTAGATACAGCCCAGGATGTGGTTGGCCTTCTGGGCTACAGATGCACATTGTTGGCTCATTTCAACATTTAATCCATCAAGACCCTGAATGTCTTTTTCCACAGGGCTGCTTTCTATTACATCATCCCCACTTTCACTGCTTCTGCTTGGAGATCAGGGTTGTCAATCACCTCCTAGCATAGGTTGTGAAGTTCAAAGACAATCAACAACCACCTGCACCTGGACATTCACATCATCATCATCATCATCATCATCATCATCATCATCATCATCATCATCATCATCATCATCATCATCAGGCCTTACAGCAGGGAGGAGTTTTCAGTATGGTGGAGCCATAAATCTAGTGTTCCCAACAGAGTGAGATGGTTACATGGTGCTAAGAGGAAAGTCTGGTCCTGTAACAATATCATAGAGAGCATGCTGTGCGACATGGCTAATTATCCATTGTTTCCTCCCTTAAATACCACTCTCTTTATTCGTGTCAGGAAACAGATTTAAAGTTTGGAAAGCTAATAGGAATTTTAAGATGGGTAAACAAATTAGAAACAGAAAAGCATTTCTCGACTTCCCAGTCTCTCTCTATGCAGCCAGCCTGAAACCCTCCTTTGCTGCACTGTATGCTTTCTCCCCACATAAGCAGCTCACAAGATGCCTAGCATGGGCTCACCTTTCACCATTTGACTTTTCACTGTTTCTCTTACTTTCTCTTTAGTTGTATCAACCAAAATGCATAAGCCACGAAACCACAGAGTGTTTACTCTCAGCTCTTATTCTGACTATACAATATTGCCAGAGATCTTTTTTTTTACTATAGATGCACAAGTCTAGAAGCTCGAAGGGGCTTCTCAAAACTGCAGAGAAATGTACATACTGACCAAGTTCTGTCTAGAGAAAACTCTCCGGAGGGAAAAGACCTGCTCAAAGAATCCCAGACATAGGGTAAAAACCCTTCACAAAGGAAGCCACTTTAGAGCCAACTACACTGTGTAATGAACTTTAAAAAAAGGAGATACATACCTTCAAAGTTTAACTCGTACATCTGTGATCCAGCTGTGAAGAACACCATGCCTGTTGGGTCACTTACAAATTCCTTCTCTATATCTGCAGATGTTAGCGTGGCAGAGCAGTGGTATGGATGCTATAGAAAGAACAAGGAAATGACACCTGTTAGAAACCAGTCTTTGGTTTAGGTGACACTGTGGGGAAATAGCAGTGTTTCCCCAGTTCCCTCTCACAGGAACTAAGTCTCTAAGGCTTCAAACATTTTGTTCCTCAGCGATGGAGGGGTACCCCACAGTGAACAGCAACAAAGCAACCTTCAACCTGTGTGGTCAGCTTCAGCCAAAAGAAAATGCACTGGCTTTACAAGCCAGTCCTTTAAAAGCCTTTACAGAGTAGCAGTACTGCTTTGAGGGAAAATTAATAAGACAAATACACCAGGGCATCAGAGCAGCACTGCAAAGGCAGCCAGCACAGAATGACAAGCCCTAAACAACTGTCTGAAGAATGAGAGAGCTTAATGAGAACTTCTGGCATCAACAGCAGATGGATCTCACCTCATCCCCATACTCAATCCACTGCCCAGAATCATCCAGCCAGTACCAAGTGTACTCCATTTCAGAAGCAGTCAGGCGGAGTCAGAAGATACCACGGCTGCAGATGAGCTGCTTGCTTGGCCCTGACATCAGAAGAGAAATACAGATTAAGGTGTGGGTCTTTTCCAAAGCTGTCAAACTATGTCATCTCACCTGATCTGGTCAGAAGTCTAATGACTTCTCAGGAAAGGAAACTCCTCCTGTTGGAAAGTGTGTATTTGACCTAAAACTGAGGAACTGACGTTTGTGGGGCATGGTTAGCAGCACAAAAATGACCCTGACCTCTGTGGCTTGGACCTCAGTCACTGTTTTTCTCTAAAATATCTATTTCTAAAATGCACAATGGAAGAAAATGCAACTTGATTCAACAAACCCAGTTTGTTATGTGAAGCCCAAGGGTGCCACCTGGCTAACAAGAGTAAGATTTGTCTTCTAGGCATTACATGATCAAATACAGAAGTCAGAATGTCTTCAGAGGGCACTGTACAGAAGTCAGAATGTCTTCAGAGGGCACTGCTAGCATCACCCCTCTTTTAGTGTTCAGGAAAGCAAAGCTGTCACTCACAGGTACTATACCTGGTGCAGGTGCCCAGGTGCAGGCAATGGGGGGGAGGGAGGAGGAGCTGCAGGGGTGGAATTTGTGAGAAGGGACCAGGGGATGCCCCATGCCAGACACAGCTGGTTCAACGGATTCCCAGAACAGCAGGTGTTGGGAGGGACTGCTGGACATCATCTAGTCCAACCTCTCTGCCAGAGCAGAATCACCTATAGCAGGCTGGACAAGGTTGTTTCAGATGATTCTGAATGTCTCCAGAGAGGAGACTCTACAACCTCTCTGGGCAGCCTGTCCCAGTGCTTTGTCATCCTCACAATGAAGAAGTTTCTTCTCATATTGAGATGGAAATTCCTGTGTTCCAGTTTGTGCCCCTTGTCCTGTCCCTGGGCACCACCTTAAAGAATCCAGCCCCATCCTCTAGACATCTGCACTTTAGATACTTCAAAGTGGTGACTGGATTCTCCTCTCAGTCTTCTCCAGGCTAAACACCACCAGCTTTCTCAGCCTTTCCTCATACAAGAGATGTTCCTGTCCCCTCATCATCCTCGCAGCACTCCACTGGTCTCACTCCAGTAGCTCCCAATCTTTCTTGAACTGGGGAGTCCAGAACTGGACGCATTATGCAGATGTGGCCTCATCAAGGCAGAGTAGAGGGGAGGATGAACTCCCACAACCTGCTGGCCATGCTCTTCTATTAAGAGGTTCCACTGGCCTTCTGGGCCACAGGGTCACACTGCTGGCTCATGGAGAGCTTGTTATCATCCACCAGTTCTCCCACGTCCTTCTCTGTGGAGCTGCTTCTCATCAGGTCAGCTCCACAATGCACTGGTGCTGGGATCATTCCTCCTAAACTTGCCATTGTTGAACTTCATTTGGTTTCTCTCTGTCCAGTCCTCTAGTCTGTCAGGATCACACTGAATGACTGACCACGCAGCCTTCTGGCATGTCAGCCACTCCTCCCAGTTTTGCATAATCAGCAAATTTTCTGAGGGTACACTCCAACCCCTCATCCAGGTCACTGATGAATATGTTGAATAACATCAGACCAAGCACTGACCCTTCCAGTGCACCATTAGCTATGGTGCTCCAACTAGACGCTGTGCCAATTATCCATGGCAGGACACAACTGAGCCCATCAGTCAAGCTGTTGGAACCTCTGAGAAAGCTTTCCTGCAGTGGGAAGTGAGGAAAAATGTGAGAGAAACAGCCCTGCAAACACCCAGGTCAGTGCGGAAGCAGGAGAGGTGATCCAGGTGCTGGAGCAGAGCTTCCCCTCCAGCTCAAAGAGAACACCATGTTGAAGCAGATTGCCCTCGCTTCAACTTGTGGAGCAAATATCCACACTGAAGCCATGGAGGGCCACACACTGCAGCATGTGGACATGGTCATGAAGAGAAGCCCATGCCAGAACAAGCTTATCTCAAAGGACAGACTTTAGGCTAGACATTAGGAAACACTTCTTCACCGAGAGGGTTGTCAGGCTCTGGAATAGGCTGCCCAGGGAGGTAGTGGAGTCCTCATGCCTGGAGGTATTTAAAAGATGGATAGACGAGGTGCTTAAGGACATGGTTTAGTGGTGGGATAGCAGTGCTAGGTTAACAGTTGGACTCGATGATCTTAAAGGTCTTTTCCAACTGAGGTGATTCTATGATTCTATGACAGCACCCTGTAGGAAGGAACCATGCTGGAGCATGTGAAATTTTTGAGAATGACGGAGTGGCAGGGAACAACTCCTATGGACTGGTAACTCTACATCCTCCCTGTGTTGCTTGGTGGGGTGGGAGTGTGAGGGGCAAGGGGGAGATAGTCAGGAGTGAAGGAGTGAATTGGAGTCTGGGAAGAAGGTGTAAGGGGTGAAGATGTTGTTACAAAGCTATTTTAATTGGCAATAAAGTAACTTTCTCCAAGTAAAGTCTGTTTTGCCCATGAGGATAGTTGGTAAATTGATAACTTTATCACAGCTCTTACTTTCTGCTTGTCCTGTCCTGGAGGGGGAGCGGGAGAGCTGCTGGGTGGACAACTGTCAGCTAGACAAGGTCACATTCCCTGGAGGGAGTGAATTTAAAAAAAAAAAAGAAGTCACTTACCAGCAAGTTCTCTATGCCAGAGACACAGCACCTACAAAGAGAAGCAGCTGAAACAGGTACTTGCCAAAGATTCGAATTCAGAGAACACTACTTTGCTGCTCCTACAACATTACCCTATTGCGGAGGCCAGAGCTGCCCACCTGCCTGCTGTGGAGTTTACAATGGGGTGTGGCCGAGCTGCCTCAGGTCTGCCCGAACTATCTGAGCACAGTACTCAAACAAACTGGAAACGGTCTGGCTCTGACACCCTTTGTACTTTGACAGGGGTCACGGGTATTGAGAGCAGACTCATCAGAAGGAATCATTGCAGGAGCAGCTCCCTCGCAGACCTGGTTACAGTACAAGGTCCACAAAGACTTGGCAGCCCTCGGACTGCCAGAACAAAGAATAGGGAAGGGCCCTAGTCTCCTTTGTGGCCTTGGCTTGTTCCCATGCTGCCTTCAGACCGTGGTTGCTCCTTATACACAGTAACGCCAGGCAGGCCTGTTCCTAGAAAAACGCTCCCAATTCATCTTCTCTCAAATCCTGTTGCAGAAGAGTCATGAGATCCAGCCCTCCAGGAAAGCTTTCTTTGGATGTGACTGCTCCTCTCCCCTCTGCACAGCAGTGTGCTGCTGGTGCTGCTGTCACTGCAGAAGACTTTCAAGTTTGTGGATATCGAGTGTTGTATTTGAGGGGGCAGAGAGGAAACAGGAAAGCAGGGGAGTGGGGTGGGATGGTGTTTCCAGGCAGCTTTTCTCCACTGCTCCCCTCATCCCTAGTCCCTCTCTTCCCACTCCATTAACCCTGTCCGAGACCCAAGACTCACAGTCTTAACTAACTCGTCAGCCTTCCAAAATGTCCAGTTGTGCCCCACTTTCACTTTCTCTTTCCAGCCTTTAGTGCTCCTTGCAGGAATTTTCCACTTACTAACCCAACTAGAAAGAAACAGAAGTGAAAGACTTAATAAAGAAGACAAATATTTCTTTAAGACAGGACAGGTAGCGTCCACCTTTTGCTGAAGATTTTGCTCTCTGGTCTTCTGCAACTGAGATACATGCTGTACATTTGCTTTTTTTGTTATATATCTCCACAGGAATAGCCTTATACAGAGGAATAAATACATTAATACTTTAAAAAGCAACCTGATGCCACATTTTCTCTTACACGCTTCCTCCTTATGTGGAAGAAAGGGTGAATTAATGAGTCTATGCATTCAGCTTACAGTACAACTAAAGGCAAGCAGCTATCCTTCCACAGACCTTAAAGCCAAGCCCACAAACCACGAAATCCCCCATTTCTTCTACCTCCTCTCAGTTCAGCAGCACCCCGGGAATGCTGTCAGAGCCCGTCACATGCTGCTTCCCCGGCTGCCCTACTCACAATCCTGCCATCGGGCTGCTCAACCACCACCCCTGGGAGCTGAGGGCATCAGCCACAGGCTCCTCAGTCAGAGGAGCCCTCTGAACCTCTGCCCCATGTGGGAAAAGTCCCGCCAGTGCAATAAAACCGAATTCAGGAACAAAATCCGACTGGCCTGTGAGAGCTCCTTGTGAACCCCCAACTTCATGCCTGTACCTCTCTCTCACGCAGCCTCTCCTGAGGAGCTTCACAGATGCCTTTGTGCTAGCGACAGACTCTTAGGAAATAGAGCTGAGTAATGTTTCCTTCCAGTTATTGCACCATACGCATGCGCATTGGCCAGGCATGAGCAGAGCGGACGTTTTTGGCAGATCATCAGTAAAATCAATGTCCTTACAAACCAGTATAGTTTATCCCTACTGCTCGGCTCCTGTCATTGCGCGCCAACAATTGCCGTGCCCTGATTCCTCCCATCCTTCCAGTGGCATGGGAAATTCAGGACCCTCTCCTTTCAAGATTCTTGCTGGGAGCAGCTTCTGCTGAACATCGTTCTTTGAAAGCCAAAAGCCTGTGTTGCCTTGCAAAGCAACCCCCAAATCTCAGCACAGAAAGCGGGAGTATCTCAGCGTGTTGGTTATCACGCTGTTTGGGGAGGGGTTGCAGTAGACAGCGCTGCACGGAGCAACCCGAACCGGGGACCACGGAGTAGTGAGCCTTGCGAGGCAGGCTGGGTTAGCCGACACAGAACTGTGCTGTCCTGAGTATTTGTTTTGCTTCTATCTCTAGATCTGAGCCTCCGCCCTGTTCTTCCCTCAAGAAATCCGAGAAAGGTCAGAAGCTTTCCAGTCTGACCTCCTGCCTTTCCACCTAAAAGGCTGAGAGCAGTTCCCAGCAGAGCTCTGAAGCATGAAGCTTAACAACAGGTCAAGTAGTACTAATGACATAAACCTGTCCAGCTGCAAACATTTCTATATGCTTCTCTTTTTGTTGTTGTTGTTGTTGTTGTTGTTGTTGTTGTTGTTACACAAATTATGTTCAGTCGAATTGCCCAGAACATTTTTATTTCCCAATGATCAAATCAGACCAGATCAGTAGTGGCTAAAATATAAAGATCTCCAATTTAGTTTTTGGAAAGTCTGCACTCTGAGGGCATTTTATAGACACAGTAATAAAAAAAAAAAGCCACAAATGTTACTATGAAGTTGATTTGTTTATTCCCCATCTAGCCCCTTTTGACTGGTTTTGACCTCCCATGTAGTATCCGGCTCTCAGTCCCACAGTTGCCCAACTTTGATGCTTCCCTTTGGCTGATGAGATTTACAGGATCAGGATCCATTTTTACACATGCGAATTCTCCAGTAAAATACTCTTCTGTCCCGAAGCCAAGAGCCTCAGTAGGCACAGGATATCAGCTCTAGGAAAAACATTCTGGCTTGGTAGAAAATGTTTACATAGCTTTGCTGGGAGCAGCATACCAGCCTCTCCAAAAACAAACAACTCACCACAAACTAGAAACTTTAGCTCACTGTTAGCATCCCTTCTGAACATATTTTTTTTAATAATTTTTATCACTTTTAATTGCAATGTCATCTGTGGAGCTGTTGAAGCTCTGATTTATACTGTAAACATAACCATGGCACCATGTCTGTCTGCATTTCCGGTATCTGAGAGGTCTTTGAGCAGACATTCTATGTATAGCCCTGCACGACCATGTTCCTGCACAGTCAGCAGAGACACCCAAGTGTAGTCTCTCTGCATGTGCCAAATCAGAGAATCACAGAATCACTAGGTTGGAAAAGACCTTTAAGACCATCGAGTCCAACCATACCTGTCCTCTCCTAAACCATATCCCTGAGAACCTCATCTGTCTGTCTTGTAAATAAGGATTTACTATGTATAAAGAAACAGTCACAGTCCAGCAGGTAGTATTACTTATTTTGTCCCTAGGGATTTCAATTCTTGTTCCCTTTTTCTTTTCAGAGGAAACAGATGAAGAAACGATATGGCACCCTTCCTACACATCTATCTGCAGACACACAGCAGCTCTCTCGCTCCAAGGTTTGACATGGGATTGCAGATGTTACACTGTGGGGCACACTGTGCTTGCAGGCATCCTGCTGCATGGAACCAGGTTGGCAGCGCCTCATGGTTCTACCTCAAGATGTGGAAAATCCCCCAAACCGGTACCTAAGGGAGTGTACTATGGTGGTGTGGCAGGGCTCACCCAGTTCTGCCAGGCAGGTTGGTTCCCCAGCCAGCCAGCACCAGCACCCAGCCACAGGGTGCTGCAGAAATGCGTGCTGGGAGTCTGGCTTCAGCCAAGCCTGATGGACTGAGCCATGTCTGGGGACTTGGAGACATTTCCAGATCTCACTTGAAAACTCACTATCAGTTGAAAGCTGGTAACTTCTCTTGTAGGTCAGGATGGTTTTCCCAGTAAGGATGAATTTCCTGTTGGACAATGGCCAGCAGTTTGTAAATTAAACTGCGGGAGAGTGAAACAAACCCTGCAACCACAATGCTTAATTTAGCACAGGAAGGGAAAGCAGTCATAACAAGAATAATAATTCTCAAATGCTCTGGGGGGAAAAAATCCCACAACTTCTTTATTTCTAAATCTGGATGGTGAATTGTACAAGTTTTGGTAGATTACGTTGGGTTTATAAATGGTACTTTGGTTTTACTCTAAGTACATAAATGCTTGATACAAAAGATGAAAAACATTCCATGTTCTGCTCTTCCTCTCTCCAGCTGTCATTAGAGGAGTCTCAGCATATTACTTCCCATCTTTTAGGAAAAGATTAGCAATTAAGTGACTGGAAATAGGTAATTGCTGTTTTAGCTTGACACAAAGTTGCCACATTAATAATGTAAACAAAAGTAATCCAATAACGGAAACATTTCTTATGTCAATAGTTCAAAAGATGATTTATGTATTGATCCAGCAAGTCATTTAACTACAGATTTAAAGTTATAGCTCTGACATGAAGCCTTTCATGCTTTCTTATAGCACCAAAAGATGCTCTTTTTCATTAATCTGCCCAAGTCTCATCGGTGGTCTTCTCAAACTGAAGGGAAAATTGTATTTCACTAGAGTTGGGACAAAATTTGAATTTTCAACTTCAATGGGTGAGGAGTGGGGCTGGGAAGTTGATGCAGGGATCAGGATCTATTTTGTCATATTCTTGGTTATATTTAGCTGATTTTCCTGACGTGTTTGTACATTTTGATATGGCATTTCAGGAAAAGAAAATTTATAATGGAACAGTTATTTCAAAGCAAAATAAACCTATTCTGCTTATATAACAATCAAAGCAAAACATTCTGACCTTACTTTGTTAATATTTGAATTTCAAATGGGGTTTCAATTATCTTTGCATTGACCTGAACCTGCACTTTCCTATCCCCCTGCCTCCTCCTTTCCAATTCATCCACCTTATTTCTAATTTGCGCTCCTCACCCATTTACCTTCATAAAGCTTCTCCACAGCATGGCTAATACCACACTTCTGTTGGAAACCTGCATTTGGCTTCCAGGCAGGAACACGCTCCCTTCCTCTACTTACAAAGTTATGAAGCTAAAAACTAGTGTGTGTGTATATATATATATATATATATATACGCACACAGACCCACTAATTTATTGAAGACTAGTCTAGGAACTTGTTGTTGAAGATACTCTGCAGGAAGAGCAAGCTCATTCCAGAGAACTAGACTGTTCTGTTAAAAAAGAAAAGGACAGAGACATATGTGACATGCTCATCCTGACTTGCAAGCGCAGGAACACTTGTGAGATTGTAGCTCAAGCTCATCCTCATTTGCAGTAATTAAAAGAGTAGAAGCATGGCCTGCTTTGGTTAGAATGAAAGGTATCAGAAATGGAGTAAGTAGATTTTATCTCCTCCTGTGAGATCTGATGGTTTTCTCAGTAAGTCTTGATTTCTTGTTGGACTACTTCTAGGAGTAACTGTAGTTTGTGTGTAAGATCATCTGAAAGGGGAAGGAAAGAGGAAAAAAGTTTAGTCCAGCAGAAATCTTGAGATAAGGCACAAAATCAGAGAATCATCACAGATGGCTGGAATAATTTATGTTAGCAGATCACTGTATCTGTTTCCTTTCTCCATGTGCATTTTCTTCTTTTCAGTGGTTACTGATACACATCAGCCCAACGTCAAATCAAAAGAAAACAAGACCCATAACTAAAGTTATAAATTAAACTCCAAACTGGGCTCTTGTTTCTGAGCAAATCATTGTGTCACCAAGGCTACACCCAAAGGAAATATGTGCTAGACTTTGCATGGAGCACAGGTTTATTTCATTTACATAACCATGCGTGTTCTCAAAACGCATCCTGACCTCTTCACCAAACAGATAGCCCTCAGGCAGCACGGTCATCTCCTACCAGTGCTCTCCCCAACCTTTCAGCAATTATGTTGGCCAGGTTGGATGAGGCTCTGAGCAACCTGATCTAGTTGGGGGTGTCCCTGCTTCTTGCAGGGGGGGTGGACTGGATGACCTCTGGGAGTCGCTTCTAACCCTAATCATTCCATGATTCTATGATTCTGTGTTTGTGCCTGAGGTTATAGTGTCTGCCCAGCAGTCTCTCCATCCTAACTTTTGATCTTGTCTCAGTGCCAGCCAAATTTGACCAAGGGGTGATGATCCCAAAGTTATGATAAAGTTTACCACCAATCAGGATTGTGTGTATGTGTGTGCGTCTGTGAAAGCAGCCCTCTCTGCTCCTTCTGTTGGTAGACCTCAGCCCTGTCTTTTTTAAAGCAAAGCATCAAGATGGCTTATCAGAATATTCCCAAGCCAGGCAGACACAGTCCGTGCCTGGCTGCCAACCACCTGCAGCACAGCCTACCCCTTGCCTCTTTGGCTGCAGAGGCTGTGTCTTGAGAAAGCTGTTGAAGGGGTGACAGGGGTCATGATTTAGGTTTCAAATGGAACAGTTTTTGTTAGAGAGGAGCCTTGGGAACAAACCAACAGCCCCATCCCTGAGCATATTTAGATCCACAATGTTGAAACTCAAATGCATACTTACAAAACGGGCTACGGCAACGGCTTGACATTTGCCTATGGATTACGAGGTAGTAGACCGGAAAACCACTTAAAACCATGGTGCATCCGATACTGATGTTCACAGGGTCTGAGTAGAAAGACATTGCCACTATGAAGAGGCAGATGGAGGTAAAAGAGATGGGAACAAACAGGGGAACCTGGGAGAAAGAGCACAGAAGACTGTCAGGCAAACTGTTGGCTGCAGCCAATCAGCCTCCATGCGTGCCAGCACACACTGTATTCACTTCTCCATCCTACAGAAGATGAGAAAAGTCATACAGCTAACCCACACACTGTTCCTGTACAGTCAGTTGTGAGTGACTAGGAAGCATAAACAAAAATCCACTCAGAACCCAGCACTCCCTGTGAGGCACATGCCTACAACATTCATGTGCATCTAAGCATAAACCTTATTTGAACCTGGAAGCCAAGCAGGGCAAGAAGTCACCTCTACTCCACTGCTTGCTGAATGAACTGCTCCTGTGCATGCACACACACATGTCCCCACCTTGCCCCCTGTGGCAACTGCTGGTGGCACTTCTGAAACCAAGGATAGAAGCAGCACTTTGAATCAAAGCATACTTTGATTATAACACTCATGCCTCTGGCTTGCCTGACACCTATAGTGGCTAAAACAGGATAAACCACATTCCCTACTTCCACAGCACCTGAAGCAAAAACATGAGCATCAATGAAAGGCCAAAGAAGCAATCAGCAGTTCAACTTTACCCTGTTGGTTGAGCAATTCATCTGGGTTATCTGGAGCTAAATTCCAGTAACACTTTGAAGGAACTGGAGGTAAGTTGGAATTAAATTGAAAGACTTCAATTAAAAAACCCTGAAACATTTCCTCAGTCTTTGTATCCAACCTCAGCTAAGTTACTTCTTGCATTGGCTGATGGAAGGAAGGAGCTGCTAGTTTCACTTAGGATGACAATCCCTTGTCTCTCTATAATCACACTGAATCACAGGTTCACAGAATGTTAGGAGTTGGAAAGGACCTCAAAAGATCATCTAGTCCAACCCCCCTGCTTGTGCAGGACCACCTAGATTAGATCACACAGGAACATGTCCAGATTGGTCTTGAATGTCTCCAGAGAAGGAGACTCCACAACCTCTCTGGGCAGCCTGTCCCAGTGCTCTGTCACCCTCACAGTGAAACAGTTTTTCCTTACATCCACATGAAACTTCCTATGCTCCAGCTTGGAGCCATTGCCCCTTGTCCTATCACTGGCCATCACTGAGAAGAGCCTGGCTCCATCCTCCTGACACTCACCCTTTACTTATTTATAAACATTAATGAGGTCACCCCTCAGTCTCCTCCAAGCTATAGAGACCCAGCTCCCTCAGCCAGTCCTCATAAGGAAGGTGTCCTACTCCCTTCATCATCTTGGTGGCCCCACACTGATAAGAGAGATAACGGAGATCCTCTTCTGGATGCTGACCATGCTGAGCTGGAAGAGATCAGTTGCTCTAGCGATGACAGCCACCCAGCCACCTAACTTCTGTGCTCATGCTGTCTCTCCAGCCGGAGCATCCCCTGTCAGGCTCACCTACATGCATGCACTCCTACCGCACGACATCTTGGAGGTGTGGGAGAGGACTGCTTCCTCCTCTTACGGGTGTTTTCCCACCATTTTTAACTCCGAAAGCTACTGATTAGATGTATCAGCAGACCCACAAGTATTTTATGACTTGCTCTCCATAAGCTAATGGCAGAAGATGACGTCTCTCTGACCACTAGAGAGCAGCACATGTCCACACCACCTGCGCAAAGCCGCTTCCAGATAACTGCATTTGGGATTCAAGTGATCATAAAAACTGGGAGGGGAGCGTCGTGGAAATCAACCAAGCTGATCTAAAGCCCAGCGTTCCACTCCCTCACTCTGCCTTTAGGAACCGTTAAGAGCCTAAGTCTCAGCCTAAAACAAATTGAGACAACATCACCAGTACTAATGGACTTCCCCTGAGAAGTTTGGTAAGAAAAGAAAAAGAGAGAACTTATTTCAAATCAGGTTGTGGGTGAGCACACAAGTGCCTTGCAGCCAGCTGCAAGGTCTCTGCTGACCACACTGTCTCCAGCAAAGACCGAGAAGAAAAATTAATCCAAACTTGGTATCGGGCATCATGAGGAGACCTTGGAGCCTCAGGAAGTGTTTCTGTGCCCTGAGCTTCCCACTGATTGGCCTCTTGGTGCCTGAGGCCTCAGAGGTCTCCTTCTCCTCACCAAGACCTGACTGGAGGCACCATGCAGTCATGACCAGAGACAAGAACAAACTGTGTGCGCCTTGAGCACCGCCTGGGCCAAACCCCTTCTGCACATTGTCTGGCTGCAGGAAAGGTGCCCCAAAAGCATTGAAGCTGCTCCAGCACCAAGTCCAACTTCCCAGCATCCAGCAGACCACCCGAGGAGCTGAGCTGGAGGCTAAGGAAAGGCACAAGAGGACAAGGTGTCCCACGCTTTGCAGTGCGCACACACACACACACACATGCAACATGTCCTTAGGGCTTCCCACACACTTTACTGAGCAATAGGGATGGAGGCCCCACCCAAGGCCATGTCATGCTCTAATTATTAGCAAATAAGAGAGAGATGGGACAAGGCTGCACATTCCTGGCTGTAAGACGCATGCCATGCGTTACCTGGAATGGGCTGTGCAGCTCCGGGTGTTGGAGGCGATGGACAATGAGCCCGAGGGTGGCTAATCCTATGAAGAGCCATCGGGAAAAGCTGAAGAAGTTCAGTAGATGGTAGATATCTCCAATACACACCATAGCAGTAACCAAAGGGAACTGAGCATTGGGAAGATGAAATGAAGTCATTAAAATCTCATTACAGTCCTTGGAATAGAAGGGAAACATGGATCACCTCCTCCAACCCCCCCGAGATCACAGTCAACTATTTCACATCCCCAAACACTTCTGAGGTCAGAGAGCTCTACAAAACAGTGCTATAGGTTGAAGGCAAAAGGCCTGAACACATTATTATAACGTGCTGCAGAAAGGAGAAAGCCTTTCAAGATCAACAGCATCTTTGATGCTTTATGTCCTAGGCAGGACAATTAAAAAACACATACGATCCAAAAGACTACACTGCCAGTACAAAGGCTACCTATACAAAATACCTACTGTTTTAGCAGGTCAGCCAAGCTTCAAGAGGTACTGCAGCACATTTAGGATGGAGCTAAACCATGGCTGAAAAAAAACCCAAACCAAAACTGAAAGCATAACTGTTCATTCCCTGCATTTCCACTACCCCTGGGAGTTTCAGTTTTCCAAATATCCAAAGCCTGGCAGAAATGTTTTTGTAGGCCAATACCAAGCAGCAACTGTGGTAGATGGTAGGGACATTAACTTTAAAAATGTTGTCAAGGCTATCAGTCAGGGACTTTGAGGTAGTAGATTTGGATACCACAACTGACACGAGGGGACATAATACTTGGCAGCCATTTCCACTATTCTGCCTTCTTATGCTGTCTTAGGGTCTCAACACCCTGTAAACCTCCTCAGCTTCTCCAGGCCTTTCAAGAAAGCCAAGACTGCAAGAACAGGACATGTCACATGGCCTGATCTCCTTACCATTAACATGACAGCAGGAAGGGGCGTATGCCTTCGAATGTGGATCATGGAGAAGAGAGGAGGCCACTGTCCTTCCCTGGAAGCCACAAACAGAGTTCTGGGAAAAGACAGTGGGCCCTATGTGTTAGCATCCCCCATCCAGAATAGAAAGGAAAAGATCAGTAGCTGTACTGACCTGAGGCCACAAAGCAAAGCCCACCTCAGCACAGGCCTCTCTTCAAGGCCATAGTTCTGCCTTTAGCCACACTTTCATGGCATTTGGAAGGACACATGGATGTTGAATTCTCTCACAGGACTAGTTAATTCAGCCTACCAGCAGGACCACTGGCAGCGTTCCCTTGGGTGGCCCATTAGCAGAGACTTTTCAGCAAGTCCAAAGTGACTGTGTATGAGTTTAGGCTGTAAACAGAAGTGGGTAAAGTTTCTTGCCATCAGAGAAAGGGTTAATCTTTCCAGTAGGAAGTGGAGGGGTCACAAAATTCAATTCTTTAGGAAAGGGAATTGTCGGTCTTAATGCCTATATATATGTGTGTGTGTGTATAAACACACACTTATAAATTTATATAAAATAAAATGCAATTTCCTGAACTAATAGAGGATTTTTAATCCTCTGGCCAGCTGCTGGAAAATATAGTTTGGCAGCCTGCCGAGGGGCCAGCTACACACAAGAGCAGCTATAAAAGGACGGCAGAGAGCTCCTTGCCTCCATCCCTCCTTGGACTCATGAAAGGGCAATTAGGGAGAAGGCATTGCATCCAATTTTATAAATTTAATATCCAGAAACAGACCATGCCAGAGTATCAGCTGGGCTGTAGCAGGGCCCAAAGCAGCTGGGACATGACTGTAAAACTGGTTTTATTACTGTCTCTGTGGTTTTGCAGGGGTGTGGCTGGCCAGGAGCCAGGGAGGCCCCATCACTGTTTATATTCTGCAGTGATTATGTTACTGGTGGCAGTATATGGGAGAGAAAGGCAATAGGGACACACAGAACCTCTGTGCTGTTCAAGGGCTCCTCATCCTCAAAGAAAATCACTATCTAGAGGAGCTAACAGGGATGATTTTATGGACTTGTATTTAATAGGGGACTTCAGGGTCATGGATCAAATAATTCATTAGCTTTTGGGCTTTGAAACTTCCCTTTCATATCAACTGATATTTTCCTTTTGCAATCAAAGCTGTGAAACAGAACTGGCTCCAGAGAATTTGCTCAGCTCCTTGGGACCAGCACAATGTGCTTCTCCATGAGCTCTGCCCTCCTCTCCAATTTCAAAGTTCCCATAAGGACATGCAGCGTAGTAGCCAGTGAAGCTGGCAAGATAATTTTTCTATGGAACAAAACTTTTCTTATTGCTACAAAGAGACACGTTGAGCCTCAACTATTGCTTTAGGAATAGCCTGTCCCCAGTAATATTTCATTGACCTCAAAGCAAAGACCTCAAGGGAGAGTTTGCCTTGGCCAGATGCCCTGCAGCAAAACAGCTGGGTGAACCCAGCAAAAGGAGACTCGGTCTCACTGAGCAGCTGCCAACATGAACAAACTCTCTAGTTCACCAGAAACATTGACATTTCGCTTTAAACTAGGGATTTAAACTGAAGGGTGAGGGAGAAGATAAAAAACTCTGTGACCATGCAGGCCTAGATACCAAAGTCTGGACCTGGCCAGAAATAGAAAGGGTCAACTCTTAGCCAACAGGGATCATCCTGTAGTTGACATCCTGGGAGTCAAAGGCCTTATTTTTACCACAAGATTGGGTAAGATGTCATCATGTGGGTGGGCAGTTACACAGGTTGCTGGTGCTTCCCTCGGATTCAGTAAGCCAAAAAGAGTAAAAAATTATTAAGGATGTGACCTTGAAAACGTGAAGATTCCTCCATTCATGGTCCCGAAGCAGGACAGTGCCACAAGGACAGGCACCACGGAGATCAGGCTTTTGAAGGCTCGCTGCACAAAGCTCTAGAGGAAGACCAAGTGTGACTTTAGGAACATGAGGTAATCTCTAAACAACATTGGATTCAAAAGAAAGAAAACTTCCTGAAGGAGTAAAATGTAACTTGTAAATCTTGCCTTTTCCACTGTCTTCTGCAAGTTATTTTTCATTCTTTTTTGGCAAGATTAGAAGTTACTGTTGCTTAACAATCCAGAGAAATTACAAAGAAGTAAAGCGTTTTATGGAAAAATTATCTCTGAAACACTTTCCATGAAGACTCCCTTCAGCATAACCTGACCACACCAAAGATAGATCATGGTGGGGATGACAACTCACCACAGCCACAGCAGGAGAAGCCAGAACATCTTGCGTTCCCAGGACAGTATAATAGGAGACATTGGTGAGCATGTACCCCACAATTACTGTGATCACGGACACGATGACAGCCAGGGGAATATTTCTACAAGGGGGAAAGAGATACACATGAAGAACAAGCTCTTATGCCTTGTCATGCCCAGCAGTACTGCAGATTGCAGCTGGTGTTGGTTAGGTGAACCCACAAATTTATTTCCTCCCATACCACGTTTGGGGAAGCTGTGGTACTCGAGAGGCTGATAACCCAAGACAACAACTTCCCAGCCTTACCGTTCAGGTCTGACCAACTCTTCACGTACAAAACTGGTCTGAAACCTGCACCGTGGGAAGAGACAGGGACAGAGTTTGATCCATCTCTCAAACACCAGTCTGCTGCCCGTGAAGCGCCCTCCCATCACACCTACCAGCCTGAATATGCGAACATGCCTGCGTAAAAAGCCAGGGGCAGCTTATCCAAAACCAGCGACTGTCTGTCAAAAGCATCCTGGAAGTTTTCAGTGTGGCCTGCAGATATGAACAATGGACATGGAGCAGGGGAACATCAGAGATGGGCTTCCTTACCACTAGGAAGGTAGTGGTACAACACCTTGTACCCCTTGCCCAGACCTAGGAGAGTGTTTGAGACTTCCTTGAAGCCGGATATTCAGATTTGTTTCGTTGCTTTAACTTGCAGTGCTGTGCCGATGTGTTTACTTCACAAACAGTGACAGTACAAAGCCATTCCCCATCTGGCTACATCCAGCATTTCAGGAAAGGCAACAGTGGTGGCTGGCTCTGTTTCACACAGAGCTCACTGTGGGAATGGGAGGTCATGGAGATGAGAGGACCCACGTCATCCTGTCCTTTCTTTAGGCCCAAAATGAATTAACCAGGTTGACCTCCCCTCTTCCCCCCTCCAGCGCCCTGAGCAGCTGGACACACACTCCTTTTTGATGTGGTGCAGCCAGTGAGGCAGCTAATTCGGCTCTCACTGTGCCCCCTCCTGATCCTGCTGCCGGAGCGCTGACCCCAGCCCCATGCTGGTCGGAGCATGGGAACTGGGGTAGAGGAGGGAGCAGGGACCGCCAGCCCGGACCCCCACTGTGGCCACGCTCCCTGCCTGCTACCCCTGCCAGCCACAGGGTCTCACCTGCAGGAGGATTAACTGAGGACACAAAGGGCAAAGCAAATAAAATCTAAAAAATAGATGGCTTAGGTAAAAATCTCCTTTTACCATCTCCAGCAATTTTCCTGAAATTTCTCTGCTTAAAATAATGAAAAAAAAAAAAAGGACTCTGAATAGAAACCATATATTATCAAATTAAAAGAAACAACCTAGGGAAATGAGAGAAATCACCTAATGGCCTCTCATTCAAATTAAGACCAATAAAAATCACAGTCAGAATCACAGAATGTCAGGAGTTCAAAGTGACCTCAAAAGATCATCTAGTCCAACCCCCTCTGCCTGAGCAGGATCACCTAGATTAGATCACACAGGAACGTGTCCAGCTTGGTCTTGAATGTCTCCAGAGAAGGAGACTCCACAACCTCTCTGGGCAGCCTGTCCCAGTGCTCCATCACCCTCACAGTGAAACAGTTTTTCTTTACATTCACATGGAGCTTTCTATGCTCCAGCTTGGACCCTTTGCCCCTTGTCCTATCACTGGCTATCACTGAGAAGAGCCTGGCTCCATCCTCCTGAGACTCACCCTTAACATAGTAATAAACATTAATGAGGTCACCCCTCAGTCTCTTCTTTTCCAAGCTAAAGAGAACCAGCTCCCTCAGCCTTTCCTCATAAGGAAGGTGTTCTACTCCATCATCTTGGTGGCCCTGCGCTGGACTCTTTCAAGGAGCTCTATGCCCATCTCAGGAGATGTATTTCAAATATTTTCAAATTTGTGTGGCCCAAAATTTGGTTTCCACATTTATATTCTGTTCTTCACATCAAAATCTCTTTAAAAATAAAAGGTGCTGATCTAGTTGAAATGACTCAGATCACTTCTATGGAGGTGTGTCTGTGAGGAGCTCTGTGATGATGTTTGGAGGTTTGAGTTTGAAATGCTGGCCCATCAAGTCTGTGAAACACACCTGAGCCAAGGGGAAGGTAGTGGAAGAGGAAAAGAGGAGACCATAACCTAAAGAAGGTGGCGGCAGGAGAATCAGGCTAAATGATTTCAAAGCATGAAACCGATTTTTAAGCACAAAAGACAAGTCAAAAAGAAAACAGATTTGAAGAACACTAAACCTGAAACTATGGGAGTGGGTCTACAGGGGATGTCTTTTAACGGTCTAAAAAGATTGCTGGTAAGTGGTGGCGCATAAAAAGGATTTACTGTGTGCAATACATTAATGAGTGATATACAGTCCCCCATGAGTCACATTAAATACAACCTGTCATTTTGGGGTCTCTTGGTGAATTCTCCCTCCAGATGTCACTGTCACTTACCCTCCTGGACAGGCCGGGTGCCAGGGCTCCAGATTGTCATTTGAAGGCATTCCTTACAATAATGGCTCAGTATTTCTAGTTGCAGGGCAGTCCTTCAGTTCAGAAGTGCCGCCAGCCTGAGGGGATCTTTGCATGTTCAAAGGAGCCAGCTCCAGACATCAGAGAGAAACGCGAAGGTGGAGGCTACTGCCTGTCGTGTTTCCTCTGCAGAGGGAGGTAACAGAGGGAGCAGGCTCCATCCCCTGAGTGGGAATGCCTTGAGCTTTTCCATGAACTGCGGCTTGGATTAAAGCCAGTACTCCTGTGTCATTCCCAGAGAATGAATGGGTGGGGTATTCCTCTCCCCACCCCCTCAACCCTGCACGTGCAGTCCTGCACAAGTCCACTGTAAGTTTACTAAGTTACTGTCCATGTCAATTAGGAGGTTAAAAACCATCAGCTTAAGCCACAGAAAGGTTAGGGACGCAGTTACCACATTTCAGCTGAGGGCTGGTAACTCATTACACAGCCATGGCTGGCTCATGCTACCATGGGATGCTGTCACACATCCCTGGTGTCCATCAAATTTGTGCTGCTCTGGAAGGATTTCGAAACACACTGAAAACAGGCAAGTCTGACACCAAAGAAAGGCCATCTGCAGAAAAAAGTGCCTACATGACCCTGAGTAGGCTCACAAGAAGCTCTCCCAGTCCTGGAGCACAGCTGAGCCAGGTGTGTGAGTGCAGTGATGCGTCTTCGTGCCAACTCCCCCCGTCTCGGCTCCCGGCTGACTCGCATCCAGCACAGGGGCAGAGAAAGCTGCTGCCAGCTAAAGGAGTGCCACGCTCATCGCTAGCAACTGCCAAACGCTGCGACGGGCAGGCACGTTGCGCACCCTCCCTCGGTCACGCAGCCGCACACCTACCCTGGGCCAGCATCATCATCCCTGGCACAATGATGAGTGCGAGGGCCAGGAGTTTGACAAAGGAGAGAGCTGTCTGCAGCCGGGCACTCCAGGTGACGCTCCAGGAGTTGAGGGTGAGGACAGTGTCTGGAGAGGAGACCACACCGTTACAGCTGTAACCCATGTTCAGCACATACTGGAGAAAATACAGCAGCATTCCCTGTGCTAGGGGTGCTGGGGAGAAGGCTGCATCTTTACAGAGAGGATGCTGGGGAGAGAAAACATCTGGTTCAGCCCAGCATGCAGCATTGGGACCGGGAGATGAGCTATGCTCCTGAGAGCAACCAGGAGCCTGGTTTCTGTCCACCCCTGCCTGGGGGGCAAGGTGTGAGTTTGCAAGGATATATGTCTCAGGACCCCCTTCACTGTGGTCCTGGTGCCAGCACACACCAGCCTGGAGCAGGTAGGACAGCTTCACAGGCTGGGTACACCAGGTGAAGAGCCCAAAACCTGATCCTCACACCTGCAAACTAAGTGGCATTTGCCCAACTGTACATGAACAGTTTCTACACCTGTACTTGGAACAATCCCCTGTCCAAGGGCTCCAGCTGGTCAACAGGGAAGACTCTTTTCCTTCTTGTGGAATATGGTAGCCCCAAAGTTTCCGGTGGCCAAGGGTGTACCAATCCCATGTTTATCCCAGAAGATAACACCCTGTAGGCACCCCTGGTTTGAGGCAGAGCGGGTCTGAGTTTGGCAGCCCCATGAAAGTTGGTACTTACAGTACCCCAGGAGAGACACGAGCTTCACAGCAGGGACAGGGGCTGCACAGGGGGCAAAAAATGGCTCCAGCATGTAGCGTCCAAATGCCAGTGACACCACAGCGCTGTTGGCAGGCCTGGAGGGGAAGGAACCAAGCACAGACTGTAGTCTGTAGATGGCCAAAAGATGATGTAATGAAAAACTGCGCAATACTGCGGGTGGGGAGCCACTTAATCCTGCTCTCCCAAGCCTATGGTGCCTTCCCTCCCATAGGGTCTTTTTCACAGGATTTCTCAGTAAATGGGTTACAATCACACACTGCAGGAAGATTTATTCCCAACTTGAAGGCAAAGGTTGAGATTAATCCCCCTGAGCAATGCGGTGTGGTTCATATGTCCTGCTTCATCTCAGTTTACATGGAGGACACGGGTTATAAGGAGAGAGGAAGTTGCCTTAAAAAAAAAAAAAAGACATTTACAATGTTCTAAAATATTATTTAATTCTGGGCTAAGCCAGAGGTTGTGTCCACAGTAGACTCTGAAGAAGTTTCACAATGAAAACAAAAGATCTGAAATAAACCTGACATCTGTTTTTAGTCTCTGAAAAATATCATGGCTCTTGGAGGGTACCAGCTGCCAGGGAAGAAAAGGGATATTCTTCAAGTACAGATCCCACTGAACATGTGTAACTCTTTCCTCATCATGCCTCCTTCCTCTTATCACTGAAAATCTTTAGGAAATTTTGATTGTTTCTACTGTTTCTTTAAAAAAAACACCTAGACTGTTGTTACCTGGAACTGTAACTTTTGATTTCTTAAATCATGGCATTGAGCAAAAGACCAACACACAAAGTTCTCTCACCTGATAGCAAAAAACTCTGCCCACAGGAATAAGAAACTTGGCAGAGGCCCAAGTGTCTCCAAAATGTAGATATAATGTCCTCCAGACTTGGTGATTCTTGTCCCAAGCTCTGCATAGCACAAGGCACCTGGAAAAGTTCAGATAGAATGATCTGATTAAATCATACCATGGATTTTCTCTTTTCAGGACAACTCTTTGGGGATTCAATGAATCTCTTTAAAGTAGACAGTGAATCAGAGGAAGAAAAAGGGGGTTAGTAGAATCACTCTTTTTCCTAGCTTTGTGTGCTCCAGTGTTTTGAAAGTTCACTTTTCTGTCAGAATGAAAGAAATTCACTGGTGAACTCTTCCTCGGAAGTTACATTAAAAGGTGTTTGAAAGAAACATAGTGTGACACTACAAGAAGTTTCCTTTGGAAAGTGCCCTGGAGGTTTGGGTTCTCTGGATTCTCCTCACACTTAGACCAGCATAAAACTGGTTACAAGGCAGTTACAGCAGTTTAGCTGACAGGCAGTGGCTGAGCTGATAATTTCAGATCAAGAGAAGTGATTCTGCGCCTCTACTCTGCTCTCGTGAGACCTCACCTGGAGTATTGTGTCCAGCTCTGGAGCCCTCAACACAAGGACATGGACATGTGGAAGCACATCCAGAGGAGAGTTTTAAACTAGAAAAAGGGAGAATTTGTTTGGATATAAGGAAAAAAAATCTTCAATATGAGGGTAGTAGATCACTGGAACAGGTTTCCCAGAGAGATGGTAGAGGCCCCATCCCTGAAAATATTCAAGGTCAGGCTGGATGGGGCTCTGAGCAACCTGATCTAGTGAAGATGTCCCTGCTTACTGCAGGGGAGTTGGACTAGATGGCCTTTCAAGGTCCCTTCCAACCTATCACATTCTATGATTTCAATCATGATTTTGATCACAGACCCATGTTCCTATGTCCATCTTCACATAAATCCCTTTCTTCATTGGAAGACACTGGACAGAGGACCTAGAAGGCTATATTCTCTGAGGAGAAGACTTGCCACCAGAGGAAAAATGTCCCTGCTGGTGCAGAGCAAGGGAAACATCCCCATGAGAGGCTTGGTCATCTGCTCTCATGTGTTCATCTACAAGTGTACCAAGAGACCTGGAGACTGCCTGCCAGGATGAACAAACTGACAAATTTGCCTACAAAACACAATAACTTGATAAAGAGGCTGCCAAGGTCCTTCTAGAAGAAGCTATCAAAGGATACAGCAGAGAGAGAAACCTTTCCAATTGCAGAGCATGGGCTATATGACCAGCACATACATTGTCATTTTTGGCTCTGTTAAAAGAAACACTGTGCTCACATGATGGTTTAAGATTTTTCTTTAAGCAAAAATATATCATTCACCAAACAGCCACACACAGGCTGCATCCCACACATACAGCAAAGGAGACCTGTGCTTAACAGTGTGTTCAACAACATGAAATACCACTGTGCATAAATTAAGAGCAAGAACCACAATTGTTGTCATATTAACAACTAAATGCCCCAATTTCTAAACTTGGATACATACGACACAGAGCCAACGTGTTGGGTTTTTTCTCCACATTACTACATAAGAAGAACTTTAAAAGTCACACACTGAAATAAACACCAGATTTCTCCTGAGAGTTGAGAGACCTTATGGTTCTCCTAAAGGCACCTCCAGAGCCCTTCCAAGATGTGCTTTTATACAGTTAATGAGGGAAACTAAAAGTTATACGCTTTATTTGTAGTAACTATGAGAGCTAAGCTATTTCAGAAGAACTAGAATGAAACTGTCGTCAAGAAGTCAACCCTTTATGAGAAAAGACGGGTATTGAATGCCAGAAACCGAGCCCAGGGTAACACAGAGGAAGCAGGGCTGATCTGCTCCATTTCTCTGCTCCAAGGCAGCATCAGACATACCCAAACTGTTCCTGACAGGCACCCAGACACCCATCCCCAGCTGGTGGGTTCTCTTCAGCCCCCTCAGGCAATCTGCTCCAGTGCTGCTCTCTCCTTGCCCACAGAAAGAGGAGCCCTTATTGCACATTAAGATTGGCACTTCTTGCCCTTTTCAAGGTGTCCACGGAAAGCACCATATCACCCTTGACCTCACACATGCCTTTTAGATGCCTACACCTCTTTTCCACCTTACAGAGTGATTCCCTTCATTTTTGCCCAGCTTTCCTGGCAGAGACTACGCTAGCATCATCTGTGGCCACCGTCACTCCTCTACCCTAGACTCACACCTAATTTTCTCAGACACCACGGGGGAATTAATTTGAATTCAAGACCCCTGGTGACCCACTGGGAAGGCTTGTTAAACCTTTGTTCCTGTTACAGTAGGAACAGGGAAATTTTAGTCTATTCTGCTCCCAACTTTCTATAGAGAGAAATGTGCTGGTTCCTCTCCCATCTCAGTGCTTGAGCAAAAGCTGACAAAGCTCACTGTCACTCACCAAACATCGAGAGGAGCCCGCAGGCAAACCAGACAACCAGGGAGAAACCCACGCTGCCAGAGTTTTTTAGTACTCCTTTTGGGGAGATAAAGATGCCGCTGCCAACCATGCTGCCAATGAGAAGTGAGAAAGCCCTCAGCAAAGTTATCTTTTTCCTCAAAAAGATGGCCTCCTCTTCTTTCTTGTCTTTCACCATGGCTGCTCTTCTAATCCCAGAAGAAGCTCATGCATTCATCAGCTATGGTCTCCCAAGCGTCCTCCAGGCTCACCTGTAAGATGAGGAAAGAGTTTGAGGGTCAGGGGTCATCTTTTTTGGACATGATTTTTTCTGCAAAAGCTTGTCAAGATTATTTGAGTCTGTTCTCATCTGCTGAGAACCAAACCACAGGTAGATATCACACACTCAGCATCATCTCTGACATCAGTACCACTTCTGAGAGGGAATGTTAGCAATTTCTGCCTCTTCTGCCACAGAGGAGCATCACAAGTTACATGCCATGCTTCAGGATATCCTTTCCAAATGCATCTGTGACATCTACACTGGAACCGGGCAGGTTTGGATTGATTTACTGGTTCATACTTTGGGGGAACATTGATATCAGCATGCTGGCAGAAAGGTGGTTGCAAGTTAAACACATCAAGACCTTGAGGATCTGGGAGATTAGAAAAAATAATTGGGGGGGGTGGNTGTGGTTGGTTTTGTTTGTTTGTCTGCTTTTTTTGTTTGTTTGTTTGGGGGTTTTGGGGGCTTGGGTTTGTGGGGGGTTTTTTTGGGGTTTTTTTTTTTGAGAAGCAAAGATTTATGTTAATTGGTGTACCCAGATGATTTAAGCTTTTTCTAACGTCCTTTCCATCACAGAATCACAGAATTGTAAGGGTTAGAAGGGACCTCAAGAGATCATCGAGACCAACACCCCTGTCAAAGCAGGTTCCTTAGAGCAGGTCGCACATGTAGGTGCCCAGATGGGTCTTGAATATCTCCAAAGAAGGAGACTCCACAATCCCCCTGGGAAGCCTCTTCCAGTGCTCTGTCACCATCACCATGAAGAAGTTCTTCATCCTTGCTGAGTGAACAAACTCTGCATTTCCCACTAGGGCTTCATCAATGTTCCTTAATATACTGTAAAGCCTTTTTGCTGTCAGAGTACTGAAGAGTGAGGAATAAGTGCTGCTTATGATTGCAAGGCACAGAATTCTTATTAATAATCAGGCATGTCATTGCTTCTATTAATATAAAAACTTTCCTGGTAATAACAGCAGGAGTGAAGTTTTTCCTAGAAAAGTGGGAACACACCGGGACACCAGGGATCACACGAGTTGATCCAGTTCTCTCACACTTCAGTAACCTCCCACTTCAGCAGCTTGTCTCTCCAGCCTCTTGGTCCTAGGCTGGCACCTTACCACAAAACTCACCTTCTGCTTAGGTAGATAGGATGAATTCACATTGGTTAATACAGCCTAATTCACTGTAGCAAACCTGTTTGCAGTTTTCCTAACAGCAAGGTAGACATTTTACACTGCTAATTAACCCTGGCAAATCAGACAAGACAGGTCCAGAGTCATTTGGCCCCTGTACCTCCTGCCACTCATCCCCTCCAGTGCTCACACACTCAGCTTTAGAGGTTTATTCATTATTCCAACAGTGTAAATTGCCGGTGGAGCAAACATTTGCCCCTGCCTCATGGCTGTATACTACTGCAAAGTTACACTCTACATGAGACCATGTTTTATGGATTTCTTAAACTATTCCATAATTGCAGTGGTGTGTCCAGGAGCAGGCAGCAATCAATCACCTATAGAAGTAGATCTAAGGAACTGGAAATTTTCTTCATAGTCTGTATTATCCACCCACAGATATAAGTGTCCCCATAACTTTGAGGTGACAATTCCTGTTATAACTCCTCCACGACACCTCTTTGGATACCCTGTACAAATTAAGGGCTCCTCTCCCTCCACTCCTGGCTTTTCTCCCTCCTGAAAACGTGCAGGAAGAAGCTGGGGTTATCACTTTCTCCACACACATATGAACAGCACATGCAGAAAGCTCTCTGTCCTGCCAGCAGCATTAGCTCTGCGATAGCGCCAAGCCTGTGCAAGCATATTCTCAATCAAACCAGCCAAGTTTAGTTATTAAATGTCTAATGAGTCCTGGAGGACTGTTTAAGGCTCAGATGGGTCACATCATCCATGTCTGGTCCCACAGAGCTGCTCAACAGAGTCTCAAACCAAACCTCCCAGAGCTGCTGGAGATGGCAGGTCCAGAGGGGCACGGAAAGACCCACAGGGGCTTCCCAACCCGTCAGCTGCAGTTGCCTTAGATGCTAATTAATTAGCTCACATGAAATAGTGATATTGTCAGGGATTTCTCAGCCAAAAGAAGAACCACAGAGCATTCATTTGCAATGGTGAAACACAGAATTGAAGAAACCAACCTGAAGAGAGATGTAGTGCACAGCTATGTCCAAAATGCTGTTGTGAGGTAATTAAAAGGGCACTTATCTGTTTGGCCGGGTTTTAAACAGAGTAGGTGCATTTACAATCCATCAGACTCCCATTTCTCGCTAGGATCCTGAAGCAGCGTCTCTTTGTGGGCTCTGAAATTACACAGAGAAAGGAGAGATCAAATCAAATTTACAGACCAGGTTAATGATCCAAAGTAAACACCAAACTCGGTTCTTCTGTCCACATGCGCTTTTTCCCTTTATACTACTGCCATGCAAAAGTATCTGGAGATCAAACAGCGCAGTCCAGTAAATTTCAGAAATGTGAAATCTATTAGGATTTGTTCCAGAAGCTGTTAAAGGAGGGGACGAAGGAAAGGGCAAGGGGTGTGGGGAAGAAAAAGTAACAGAAAGCTATTGAGTAGCACTTCAAAGAGACACCTAGCAAAGCCCACCACCCGGAGAGACCGTTCCTGCCTGCTCTGCTTTCCAGCGCCATTCTTGCACCAGGCACATTAAAATGCAGAGATGTTAATCCTCGTGGCAATGCTTAAGAAAATTCACAATGTGCTTAGCACAAAGGAAACACACAAAGCTGCTTTTTGTTCACCCTTTTGACTTAAGGAACAGGCTCAAATCCTTTTCCATCCAAAACGTGGTACCTTTGCATAAGATCATTCACCTTTGGGACCAGAGAGCGACAAACTCATTTCACAACTTTTCACACCTGCTGGATCTCTACACCCCTCATTCTTCATCTTTACAGGATTCTTTTTTAAAATCATTATTTTTAGCTGTTCATCTTACCTCGCAGGAACTGCAGCATGGACGGAGACGAGAATAAAGGGAAAATCATATTTGTTGTTTGCAGGGGTGTCTAGAGGCCCCAGCTGAGAGCAGGACCCATAGTGGTCAGCACGCAGGCAAGAGTAGATGATATTCTGCTGAAAAGCTAGTGATATAAACAAGCAAGTTGGAAAAAAAAAAATCAGAGTAGGGAGAGAGTATCATTCTCAGCTGGAGAGCTGAGACCTAGAGCAACTAGTGACCTTCTCCTCCTATCACGCAGGAAGTGTGTGGCATCCCTGGGAAACAGATTGCACATCCAGAGTCCCAGTTCATTGACTTGTCCCCCC